>NDFG01000005.1:322853-336042 GCA_002167245.1 Sporophila hypoxantha | reverse complement strand
TCCTACCTCGCGCGGAGCCAGCCCAAACCACATGTTCAGGAACTCACTGTTGCGTGTCTGCACGTCCTGCTAGGGAGGCAGGAGGCCCCCGGGCACACCAGCTCCTCTCTCCTTTACTTGGCCAACGACACAGGAGTGCACAAGTCCGATGGGGCACTGCGTCTGCATTGGCCCAAGCGATTTTCCCACCTGACAAGTCAGACTGAGCCGCTCGTCCCCTCACTCCTCACTGGACTCTGTGGCTGTGGCCTCAAAAGGACATCCACCGTGGGCGAATATAAAAAACTAGCCAAACGCTTTCAGGAGTCCAGCTGGCACCTTTGCCTGCCTCGAGGCTCCTGACAGTGGAACTGAAAACCTTGCTCTGAACTGCTTTCTTCTCTGGGACTGTTTCATTAATATGAAAGTGTTTCAAAAACCTTGCTTTTATAAAAAGCTTGCTGAGCCTCTGAAAGCAATACTGGAGCAGCACACGAGCAGGGTGACTGCGGAAAAGCCACCAACTCGAAGGTGCGACTGAGCACAGGCTGCTGAGCCTTGAGGCAGCCTTAGGGCACCTTGGGCGCCCGATGCTAGCTCCCTTCCTCTACCAGGGATTAACCCCAAAACACCTGACAGCCCTTAGGACCAGGGAACAACCTTCGCTGAAGGCGCACTCCTGTCCTCAGGCGGTGCTCCCTCACTCAGGGCGCCTGGCCCCCAGCCCCACGGCTATCACACTTAAAGCGACCTTGTTTATACATAATGGCACAATATAAAAGTCCATTTGCGACAATGGGCTCCACTCGCCCGCTATTAAAGCAATCCATCAGTGCACATTCTTCATTTTTCTATTCGGTCACTTACACAAAACGTCACAGCGGTGTGTCTGTAGCTTTATTTTTCCAGAGCCCAATAAAACAATCTTTTTGATTAAAAAAAAAAAAAAAAAAGGGAAGAGGAAACGAGCAGAAGAAAGAAAAAGAAAGCAAATGAAAAGCTGAACTGGTATAACCCAGGCGCGATTGCTCTGAACCTCAGCAGTGCTGCGATAATAAATGAGCTGAGAGGTTGCAGGCAGAGCCACATTGCCTGAGCACAATGCTTGACTGTGGCTGGAACCAGCAACGGATTGAAACCTGTTTATGACTGAATTGTTACTTTATAAAAAATAAGCACAATCAAACCCTGCTATATTAAACCAGGGTCTGTCACTGGGACCTACCACTGAAGGGTAGGGAGAGCAGATGCAGAGCCCAGCCCAATTCCCTGCATTGCGACACAGCACCAGACTGTGACGGTAAACTACCCCAGGCTATATTCGTTGGTGCCCCATTGCCCATATCTGCTCAGGAACAGCCAAAAACGTTCTATGCCTTGTTGTTTCCTTAGCCTTTCTTTCGTTTCCTTTTCTCATTTCCAGACCTACCATCTTCAAGAGCCAGCCCACCCTTCGAGCTTGTGTGATCTGCAGCGCCTCATTTGGAGCCGTTCGTTCCACATCCTTTGCTACTGCTGCCTCGCAGCTGAACCTGGAAATTGCATCGTGAACTCCGAGCTGACCAAAGGGCACCAGTAAACTCCTGCAATGACAATGACCCAGCTATTATTAAAACTCCCCACGGCCCACCAGACTGCTGCCTGTATGCGGTACAGAAACTCGTGGATATGGCCTAAGCCAGCGCACCCAAGTCCTCACTGGCAGTGACAGCCTTTGGCCTGCCAGTGCACTCATGGCCCAGCTTCCCAAAAATGATGTCTATCGAACGACAGCCAGCATCGTAACTATTCACAATCTATTTGCTCATAGGATTTTACTTCAAGGATATGAACTGGTTGACACCCTACATAACTGGCAAAACTTTATTGTAACCTACCGCTCATTCATGAAAGAGAAAGAAATAAAATTCCTACTATCTTTACAGGCAAAAATCAGTACCTAAACACATTTCTCCAAATGCATAATCATCAATTTTTATATGTAAGAGTTCGGTTATTTTTTTTCCCTTTAAAATCAGGTTAATTTTGCCAGTTTTTCAACCTATTTTACTGCTCAAGACTATACATCTTGATGCATCTTTAAAAGCAAGAACATTAAACGGCAAACACACTTGCTTAAGCAGACATCGATTTTTTCCCCACTTATTTAAGAGACTCATCAAATACCAGCTAAAAACTCCTTTATTATGGCTCACACTATTTGACAAAAACACAAGTAAAGTAACAGACCTAAAGTATTTTTAGATGTCTTCATTCTCTATTCTTATTTTTTTTCAACCCACCTTAGAAAAACGCTAAAGAAAAGAAACCTCCTATTTTAATCACAAGTTTATCAGCCTATTTTCGACCTATCTGCACCTTACTGGGCATGTGTAGTGAACTCTCACTTTTTTAACGATCTAGTTACCTACATTCTTGGCCTTGCCAACATAGGAAGCAGCCTTCACAGTTACCACAGGCTTTCGGGCTCTGGCGGTGCGGAATTCCATGACATTCATGACACCAAGGCACAGCGCTGCACACACTGGCACACAGCCTGTCCAGGACTGGAAAGACATATTCTGCACTCACTCACTTTGTCAATCTCTGGTTATCTTCATACAGGCTGCTCCTTTAGAGGGCCCCAAATCTTGCTGAAACATCAGCTCATGCTGCTCAAACCCCTCAGACGGGCTTTCAAAACGTCTCCACTGTGGCGAAAACCAGATCATGCCAGTTTCTTCATGCGGACAGGCACTTCTCGAGACCTCTGCCTGGGTGGACCACTGACAGTGCCCTTTGATCCCCTTGGGAGCAGAAGCCATTAGGATAATCCACCAGAAAGGATTCTATTTAAGCGACGCATCCACTCTGCGCGGCCATTGCTGGGATTTGCAGCCCACCGTACCAGTTCCTTCTCCTTGCCACCCCATAGTGTGCTTTGGCCTGCACGCACTTAAGGGGCTGTCAACCCCGAGATGGGGAAGTTTTGTCCCATCCAAAAATCTCCAAACTCTGAAAACGCCAACACTGTGTAAGAGCTGCGAGCCTGTGTTTTCTTGCCTCCTCTCCTTTGGGTGGAGAAAAAAATCCAGCGCCACACAAATTAACACAGCTTTGCAGCGGAAGCCTCTTGGGATCAAAACCATGATTACGCCATACTTTCAGCAGGCGGATCTCTTGGACAGGCTGGCAGGCGGAGAATTCCTTCATCGGAAGCGTCCAGGAATGCCTCCCTCACCATCTCTAAACATTCCCTCACTCTTCTCTTGCTTTCTTCTCTTTCACCAGGAGCTTTCACTTGGACCGAGAAGTTCATTTGCCACTGGCGATGTTTGTGGACGAGAGCAGCAACACATCAAACCACCATTTTTACAGAGGCCCTTTCTCCTTCCCACCCCGTTGTTGCACGGAACAACACTTTACACAGACACAAGAAAACAGGAGAAAGTGCTCTTTCCCATCCTCATTAAACACCCTGTACAAGTATCTCTCAGGCTTATGCAAGTGCCACAGCGGCAGCGCTTCCCTTGACAGACACGAGTGCTCGACCCGACAACTATCACGCGACGCGCTGCGGAAAACACCGGCTGGGCACGCGGCTCTGACGCGCGGCCACTCAGCGTGGACTGCCACAAGAAAGCACGCAGCACCCGTGACTTCATGAACCAACATGTGTACTTTGCAGAAACACTATACAGGCGCTTACAAAGTGCTAAATCTGCTTTCAAAGGAGCTTATGTCACCAAACAAAGTGATTTTGGTTATCTCGGTACATTCAGGCGTGGCCCTTGGCACAAGTGCAGCCTTTCCGTGGAACACGAGTCATTGGTTGCCATTTGAATCCACAGACGGGAAAATTTCCTGCTGCACAGGACCACCCCTGCAGGAGAGCTAAAGCCCCTCGTTGGAACTCCATGTCCCTCTCCAGCACAAAACCCCTAACAACCCTCCACTCCTTGGGGGCAGAGAGGGCTGGAGCCAGCAGCAGCTGAGCCTGAGGAACAATTACAAGGTATGGAAAATGTGGCGAGGGCCCAAATGAGATTGGGATAACTTTGGGCATGGAAGTGATCACGTCAGGACTGGCTAACTTAATTGGCACTGATGCCACAAACCAATTAACCACACAAATTCTTTTGCCATTCGAACGACACCAAAAAAATCACCACTCCCAACTGCTGAACTTGCACACAAAACTCTCAGAGAAAAAAAAAATTGCGAACAGTTCCAGCATAACACACAAGAAAATTATCTTGATTCAACAACCAGTCTCGAGGAGAATGAGACCATTTTAAAATCGCGTTCTTTTAAAACAAGATCAGACTTTCCTTTGCATAATTCGTCTTAAGCCACTCTCAACAGCTTGTAGACATGCCCTGGAAAACTGCTGCTCCATAATATGAATCCATCCACAATGTTTTCTCTCAAGGAACGTATTTCAGAAGGCTCTTGCTCACAGCCTGAAACCGTCCAGCCACGTGCCACGAGACCCCTCTTTGTGAGCCACTTTCCACCTCTCCAATTCCTTCTCTATTGCTTAACTCAGAGAAATTAAACCACTGAAATCCCTTCACCAGGAATGCGCGAAGAAGCTGCTATGCCACCATCCCTTCAGCAAAAATCTGCATCAAAAAAAATCACCTGGCAGAAAAGATAACCAACCCCAAATAAGTGCCCACACAGTACAGACAATGAAGGAGAATTTGTGTCCTTTTCTTAAAGGACCTTACAACATAATTACGCCAGGAGGCATGGACAAGTAGAAAAATGGCAAAAGGCAAAACCAAAAATGTTTGAATTCTAATTCAAAACAGCTCTCGAAGGGGAAACGTGGCACGAAAGTCACACTAAAAAAACCACAATCAAGCTGCAGGCCAAAAACCCTATTGTCCATTTAAAGCCTTTAGATCCAGTGCTGGCCAGTGGCCGCCCAACCTTAATTTGCGAAAAAATTTTTACACATTCGGCGCACACAGTCAAGGGCTGTTTAATTAAAGCATTGAAAACCTTGACCATGACTGTTTTAACAAATACCCTTCAATCTGCCATCTTAGCTTTAAAGCTCATATTAATATGCTGGACTTGCTGGGAAATCATGCCTCCACTGGGCAGAAAATTTTGGACGTCGATGGAAAGCTCCAAAAATTTCTCATGACAAAATTTCCGCTCTGCGTTAAAACTCAAAATCCATCGCGAAAAACACCTTAAACGCACAAATATTTCATTTGAATCAGCTCAGTACGTAATGGAAAAACCCCACATCAGCATGTTCGATCTCTAATGACATGCTACCTTGACTGCAAATCTAACGAGTCTTGCATCACTAAAACTTATGATTTTTTTCATTTTTCTTTTTTCTCTTTTTCTTATGAAGCCTGGTCTCTTTGCTTGCACTTCCAGAACACAAAATCCCTCGCTGCCCATGAGCTGTTTTGAAGGATTGCTCCATAGGAATGTGGACTCCTTCGTCTAGATGCCGTTGTTTCTCCTGTATCACTTCTACCTGAACAAATCCCCCACTGAAACGACGCCAAGAACACCCCAGAGAACTCCTAAGAGTGCAACTGAACAACTTCAACAAGCTCATTGAAAGACCACTGTGAGACCCAAGCAGCCAGCAGGCTGAAGGTGGCTTTTGTTCAATTTACCAATGGAACCCAGTGGGTCTGAAAGCCAGCTAGGACCATTACTTCGGTGGTCTCTAAGGGACCCATGGCACAGCGTTTGTCCGTACTGACCAACTGTTGGTTTCCCACGCCCAAGGAAAAAGTACTTTTCTCCCAGGATCGTGCAGAGCATTGCTCTCTCACCACAACACCAGCCGCTGAGCAGGGCTGGTGAACTCACTCCTGCTTACCAACACCTTTCTTCTTATTTGGTTTTCCACTGTGACATTAGATTCCATGCCAGGAAAGCTCACCAAATTACTACTCCAACAAACAGAGTGAACTCACACAAGATTTTGTTGGTTCTCATTGAGCAAAAAAAAAAAGTGCCTTACTGTCAAACCTACTTCGGAAATTCAACTTAACTTCTGAATCACTCAAAACTACATTAAACATTTCTGCAAAAAACATCTTTCTGGGATGAAACAAAACATTATTCTTACTGCTCGCCCTCCAGGAAATGTACCTTGTCAATCCGCTCTGTCACTTAAATCACTTGCTTAACACCGTTATTGGCTCGTGAGGGTAAATCACTGTCTACCCTTGCATCGAGTGTAAAAGCCTTGAACGCCTAGATGAATTTCTCCCATTCATCTGGAGGTCATACATTCTGCTCTCCAGCTCTCTCCTTAACACCCTGCGCTTGCTGAAAGAGTGATTCAATTTTGCCTGCTTTACCTAAACCAGGTGGCGTCCCAGTTTAATCCTATCCCATGACTGTCAGGCACTTCGCTTGGCAATTCATTTTTAGACACCACAACCTTGGCACGGCTTGCCGTGCTGTGGGATCATTTAAAACGCGCTCTTCCAGTGCAGCCCTCTCAGCACAGTGAGGTGTGCTTAATCGCCCACCATGGACAGCAGAGGGACATGGACACTTCATCGAACTGCTGGGCTTACAGTTCTGCAAACCCTGCTACTGCACACCTGCCCAGGCAACACCCAGCCCTCGCAGGAAGGAAAGAATGTCTTGGCGGCAGTCACGGGCTGGGACTCGAAATGCCTGTAATTTCATTGAGAAGCTGGTATTTGTGTTAACAACGTCGGTATTCTTAATTGCTTTAACTGCTCAGCCTTACTACACGCAGCACTTGGGCTGTCGGGGCTTTCCAAGGATTTTGGCTATGTCAATACTGCTCCTTGGCAGGAGGGGAATTTGATGCAAAAAAAATTAAAATAAGGGCCAAGACTGCTGGATTGGGTGAACAGTTTGATGCTTCTGGCCCCCATGCAACATGGAGGTTCCTTAGCCCATCTAGCATCTATTACCCCTCCATAAATGGAATAATCCTAATTAGGCTATCAAATATTCTGTGTTTAGACAAAAACCTGTTCTGCTCTAAACTAAATGAAATTTCACCAGAAAATGCCAACAAAAGGAAACTTTTACAAGCCCAAAAGGTTCTACACTGAAAACTTTCCCACTTTTTAACCCCACAACTTGAAAGTATTTCCAAGCGTTAGACTAAAAATGCTTTAGTCTTTAATGACCATGTAAATATTCCATGAGAACAAAAAAAAAAGTGTTGCTATTAAACATACCTATGAACAAGCTGTGCCCTCCTCACCTGGTTGGGAACAACACATTCCTCTGCCATTATAATTTCTAGGCTCTTAATTTAGCATCTCATTATGGCCTGCACCAGTTTTAATGACGAGGATTGCCTAATTTCACCAAACCCAGTAAAACAGCATCAAAACCTCCACACACGCGCATTCGTCTTGCACGCACCTATAAAATCATCCCCAACTTTGTCAGCTGAACTTGTAAAATTCCCAGGCAATGCTGCAAGGGACACTTTGCACTCACAGTCCTAAAGCACTCTTGCTACTCTCACGTAACTCAGACTTGCACCATGGACATCCCACCTGGCCCTAGGAAACGCTGGCGCTCTGCTTTGAAGGCTCTCCAAAAACCTCCTCCCTTCATTGAAATCACCACACTTCAGACCGAGGGAGATCATCGCAGCCTGCGAGTTTGTGTCTGTGTCTTTCCAGGTGCATTTGATCAAAACACATCACCAAAGAAGCACATCTTGCTGGCCAGAAAGTGAGCCATTGATCTTAATCCTCTTTCTAGAACCAGGTTCCTGACAAACGTTTTTTTATCCATGGCACCATGGATGTTCAAAACTAGTCACATTTCAGTGGTTTTTTTGTTGCTTTAAATAGACATTTTCTGCTCCGCACAAACTAACTTTTCCAGGGGCGCTCCTCGCTATACCCACCTGATTCTGCCAGTCACCCCACCCCTGTCCCACAAACTCCGTATCCCCATGCCGACTCATCTGCGCTGAGCCTCCCTTGGCTCGGGAGCCTCACGGAGAGGAGCCAGCCCAGGCTAAAATTGCTCTGTTGAGTCACCAAGAGCTGGCAGAGCCAGGGCAGGCACCCCTGGCAGGCAGGGACTGCAGGATTTGGGTCTCACCCCCTGCAGGTGGGGAGAGGAGAATTTGGGTCTGACCCACCAGTAGGTTTGGGGTCTGACCCACTGGTAGGCGTGAGGAAAGGAGAATTTTGGGTCTACCCACTGGTAGGGGAGGAAATGAGAATTTGGGTCTGACCCACTGGTAGGCTGAGGAAAAGGAGAATTTGGGGTCTCATCCCATTGCAGAGTGAGGAAGGGAGAATTTGGGGTCTGACCCACCAGTAGGGTGGGGAGAGGAGAGTTTGGATCTCACCACAAGCTGGGTGAGAAAGGAATATTTGCCGTCTGACCCCACAGCTGGTGAGGGAAAGGGGGAATATCCTGTATAATGCCAGGGTGGTCAGCATGGATGGGAATATCCATGTGGAAATGCCGTGGAATGGCCAGAATGAGTAGAAATCTGTGAAACGCCATGAGATATAGCAGCGCTGGGCATGGAAAGGAAATATCCCTGTGAAACACCATTGGGAATCGTCAGCATGGATGGGGAATAATCCCTATGGAAATGCCCAGGGGAATGGGCAGCATGGAAAGGAAATATCCCTGTGAAATGCCATGGAATGGCCAGAATGAGTAGGGAATATCCCTGTTGAAATGCCGTGGGAATGGCCAGCATGGATGGGGAATATCCCTGTGGAAATGCCAGTGGAATGGCCAGCATGGAAACCCCCCATGGATGCTGCTCCTGGTTGAGGAGCAGTGCCCCCAGTGCCACTGGACACTGCTCACCCAGGCTGCAAACCCCCACCCTGCACACCCCAGTGCCCTGAGCACTCTGATTTTTCCACGGGACACAAAACAAACCCCCAGAGAAATCCAGGATAATCCAGGTGAGAATTCCAGCAGATAAAGCCGCGGCCGCTCCCGCCGTAACACCTCGGAAGCCGCTCGCCAGCATGGATTGGAATATCCCTATGGGCGAATGCCATGGAATGGCCAGAATGAGTAGAATATCCCTGTGGAAACGCCATGGAATGCGCCAGCATGCGATGGAATATCCCTGGTTGGAAACGCCATGCGAAGGCCAGCATGGCATGCGGAAATCCCATGTGGGAATGCCAGATGGAATGCCAGCATGGAACCCCTCCATGGATGCTGCCCCTATGTGAGAGCATGCCCCAGATGCCACTGACGCTGGCTGCACCCAGGCTGCCAAACCCCACCTGGCCGACACCCAGGCCCTGAGCACTCTGATTTTGTTTTTCCACGGGGACACAAAACAAACCCCCAGAGAAATCCAGAAGAAATCCAGGTGAGAATTCCAGCAGATAAAGCCGCGGCCGCTCCCGGCCGTAAACACCTCGGAAAGCCGCTCGCAATTTTTCTCCCCACCATCACCTCCCTGCCTCCCCTCCTCTCCCTCTCCTTCCTYCCCCCCTCCTCTCTCTCTCTCTCTTAAGGTAGCAGCGTGGGAGCTCTGCCAAAACGCTGCGGTCCCGTGGGGAAGCTTTGCTCTCACTGAAAGAGCCCCTGCGCCTGCCAGCCCAATTAAAACAACGTGCAAGGAAAGCAGCATCTGGAATTGCGCTGCTCTCACAGCCAAGTCACAATTGTTTAGTCTGAAAGTCGGTTCAGGGAGAGCGGGGCTGGCGGGAGAGCAGTGGCCCCCACATCTGGATTTGCGGCTAGACAGCCTCTTTGGCTGCAGGCCTGTGTGCATGTGCATTTTTAACTTTAGGATATGCTGACAAGTTAAGAAGTCAGAAAGTCAGTCACAGTAACAGCCTCCGCGGCCCCTTCCTCCCTCCGCCCCTTTCTAACACACACACGCAGTTGACTAAATACAATTTTCTGACATCCTTTCATCTGGAGAGAGTTTCTTCCCGTTCCAGCCTGCAGCCYGGGTCCCCGATGAGTTATTTGAGCTGAGCCAACACATGTGAACAAAAAGGCTTCTCTTCGCTCCGTGCTCGGGGGCCCGGCGGCTCTGCCCCCGTTCCACCACCCCTGGGGACAGGGGACAGGGACAGCCTGCCCCTCACGGCAACCCTGGGGGTGTCACAGTGGCTCCAGCCCAAAGGGGAGGCCGGGGGCAGCCAAAAAAATGAGCTGCTGAGCCCCCCCGGCGCTGCGCCCTGCTTGGGTCAAAGATTTTGCTTGGATTTCTTTTTTTCTTCCGAGCTGTGGCTAGGCTGAGGTGTTGAGGCGTWGGTCATTCATTCAGAGGGTTGGTCATTCATTTCTTAGGCAAAATCTCCCCCCAGAAATGACAGAGAGGGCTGGTCTGAGCTTTTGTAGGCACAGCTCATGGTCACACTGCCGTGCCCAGCTGGAGTTGGTTCAGTCAGTGCCCAAAAATCCCCCACTGTGGTTTTTGCTGTGCCAGGGGAAAGAGCACCCAGGAGGATGCCCAGGTGCCACCGAGGCAGCCACATGCACCAGGTGAGCCCTGCTGATCAAAGCACTGCCAGGAGAGCATCGGGGTGAGTGCAAATCCCATCCTCCTGCGGGACCCAGCCAGCAGAGAGAGCTTCAGAAAAAGCCCTTTTGTCATGAACAGCTTCCCTCCAAGCTGCCAGGAACTCCTGGGAGCCCGAGGTGTGCCTGGCTCCTGCTTTGTCCCTCCTGCTGTSGTCATTGGCACTCTGGTCAAAGCACTGAAATGGGATAAAACCAGGGACAGTTTCAGGCTGGTGCCACCCAGACCCGCTCTGGGCTCGGCTCTCAGACCCAGGGGASCCTCACAGAGGCTGCTCCACATCACGGCCATGAGCTCTCCAAAGTGGCCACTGATTTGGGACAGGGTTTGGCACAGAGATCCCAAGCACCCCACGCTCGTGGATCCCATGGTGAAACACCAACCACCCCAATAAAACAAACACCATAAATCCGAGCTCTGAAAARCCTGGGGGCAACACTCCAAGCTTTTCCCTCTGAGAAAGCAACATTTTGCTTTTTTYCCTTTGGTTTACACCTGGAACTGAGCTTATCCTGCCCCTCACCTCAATGTCAGACCTTTGCTCAGCCCAGATCCCAGAGTGGGGCTGCTCCCTGTGCTGGGGGGGATTCCTGGGGATGCCCGGAGCCCCAGGGATGGATTTGGGATGTTGTGTCGTGGTGGGATGGGCTGCTCTGGTTCCAGCTGCCTCTCCAGGTGTCCCTGCTCCTGCCCCCTGTGTGCAGGGCCGTCGCCACCAAACTGGTTTAGCAGCTCTGAGCTCTGTTGTTTCGAAAGGCTCCCAAAGACGTGTTGCTCGCGTTGCTCTCAGAGTTCTCCTGGATAAATAAATACCGGCATTTCTGCCCCGACCTTTGCTCTCCGGCCGGGTTTCTCCGAAATGCAGAGCACACAAAACCCCAGAGAAGCCTGAACRGCCCCGTTTCCACGTGCTGACACATCTGGGAACTCTCTTCCTCATCSTCCCCATCCTCCTCCTCACAACCCCAGAGCTTGGGCTCACCAGAGACCCAGAAGCTTCTGAACTTCCCCTGCCCAGAGCAGAGGGGCYGGGGAGGGGATGGAAAAGCTGTGCCATCAATGCCAGCATTCACAAATCCCATGTGGGGCCTCCAGCTCCTTCCAAACCACTGGGAAGCCAGGSCACGGCGCTGCAGTGGCTCTCCAGGATGAATCTGTTGGGGTTTTCCTTTATGGCCTCTCACTTTGCAGGGCAGCAAGGTCACATCTCCCAGGGCGGCAGGGTGGCTTTTGCAATTGTGTCACGAGTCTCGTGGTGGCTGCTGTTTACTCTGAAACCTGTCCCGTGGCTTTGTTCCTGCTGAA
Source organism: Sporophila hypoxantha (assembly GCA_002167245.1). NCBI lineage: Eukaryota > Metazoa > Chordata > Aves > Passeriformes > Thraupidae > Sporophila > Sporophila hypoxantha. The sequence goes on along the minus strand of NDFG01000005.1, from coordinate 324,263 downwards.
ACCCTGGGAGATCAGGCAGCCAGGGAGCCCCAGAGGAGAAAAAAATATTCACATGGCAGTAAAAGGAAACAAAACCTTCAGCAGCCCAGGCCTGATTGCAAACCCCTCCTGCAGAGCCCGATGTGGAGTTTGCTGATTTTTGGCGATGCAAGAGCAGCCCCTCGTCCTCTGGCTGGGTGAGGGACAACGAGGGGATTGGAATTGGAAGTCAGAGCTCGAGGGGATTGGATTTGGAAGTCAGAGCTCGAGGGGATTGGATTTGGAAGCCAGAACTCAGCATCCTGTGGTGCTGTTGGAAGCAGGGCCCTGCCATCGACAGCTCCCTGATTGAGGGCTGGGTAAACTCGCCTTGTTTACCGACGTGGGTGTCACGGTGACAACAAACAGGTCCCTGCCTGAGTGTGTCATCAGCCAGGGAGGACAGTAAACAAGGAATGACACGTAATGCTGCAGAGCTGCTGGCAGCAGGGAGCAGATTCCTGCTTGGCACGGCAYGGGAGCACCTCAAGGGCTCAGTCACTGCCTGGGAAAACGCTGCACAAGTGGCATAAACYRCTTGGAAAAAGGGATATTTTAGCCTGTCTTAGATTCAGGGTGTTTGGGGCAGGGACTGTCTTCATTCCAAGTTTTCCTGGTAATTGTGGCAAGGCTGCCAAGAGAGATCTGTGTGGGCACAACCAAAGTGCCCCAGGCAGAGCCAGGGGTGATTTCCAAGCACTGAGGGCAAATGTTCTCCCCACTGCATGGCTCAGCTCCTCCACAAGCTCTTTCAGTCTGTTCTCCCATTTTTCCAGCTGATAYTGGAGTCAGAAACAGCTTCCCCAAAGTGGGAGCATCTTGCACTTAAACTCTSGTCCAATTCCTCCCAAAATGTCCCTGAGCTCATCATTTTCCTCTGCCTCAGGCTCCCAACCTGTGAATGGGGCTGAAAATGCAATGAGACAGGAAAAAGTGCCTGGGATGTGTGTCCTCATCTTCATCCTCATCTTCATCTCATCCTCCTTCTCATCCTCCTCATCATCATCTCATCTCATCTCATCCATGCATCTCATCCTTATTCTCATTTCATCCTCACCCTTCAATTCTCATCTCATCTTCATCCTTATTCTCATTTCATCCTCACCCTCATTCTCATCCTCATCTCACCCTCACCCTCATCCTCATCTTCATTCTCATCCTCATCTCATCTTCATCCTTATTCTCATTTCATCCTCATTTCATCCTCATCCTCACCCTCATTCTCATCCTCATCCTCATTCCCATCCTCATCTCATCCTTATCTTCATCTCATCCTCATCCTCATCTCACCCTCATCCTGGCTGCTCTGGCAGCAGCTCCAATGTCCCTCAGTTTTTTTCCCCAGTGTTTTGTGGCACCTGCTCAGTGACCCAGCTGGAGTGACAGTGACAC
>NDFG01000005.1:282989-311865 GCA_002167245.1 Sporophila hypoxantha | reverse complement strand
TCCTACCTCGCGCGGAGCCAGCCCAAACCACATGTTCAGGAACTCACTGTTGCGTGTCTGCACGTCCTGCTAGGGAGGCAGGAGGCCCCCGGGCACACCAGCTCCTCTCTCCTTTACTTGGCCAACGACACAGGAGTGCACAAGTCCGATGGGGCACTGCGTCTGCATTGGCCCAAGCGATTTTCCCACCTGACAAGTCAGACTGAGCCGCTCGTCCCCTCACTCCTCACTGGACTCTGTGGCTGTGGCCTCAAAAGGACATCCACCGTGGGCGAATATAAAAAACTAGCCAAACGCTTTCAGGAGTCCAGCTGGCACCTTTGCCTGCCTCGAGGCTCCTGACAGTGGAACTGAAAACCTTGCTCTGAACTGCTTTCTTCTCTGGGACTGTTTCATTAATATGAAAGTGTTTCAAAAACCTTGCTTTTATAAAAAGCTTGCTGAGCCTCTGAAAGCAATACTGGAGCAGCACACGAGCAGGGTGACTGCGGAAAAGCCACCAACTCGAAGGTGCGACTGAGCACAGGCTGCTGAGCCTTGAGGCAGCCTTAGGGCACCTTGGGCGCCCGATGCTAGCTCCCTTCCTCTACCAGGGATTAACCCCAAAACACCTGACAGCCCTTAGGACCAGGGAACAACCTTCGCTGAAGGCGCACTCCTGTCCTCAGGCGGTGCTCCCTCACTCAGGGCGCCTGGCCCCCAGCCCCACGGCTATCACACTTAAAGCGACCTTGTTTATACATAATGGCACAATATAAAAGTCCATTTGCGACAATGGGCTCCACTCGCCCGCTATTAAAGCAATCCATCAGTGCACATTCTTCATTTTTCTATTCGGTCACTTACACAAAACGTCACAGCGGTGTGTCTGTAGCTTTATTTTTCCAGAGCCCAATAAAACAATCTTTTTGATTAAAAAAAAAAAAAAAAAAGGGAAGAGGAAACGAGCAGAAGAAAGAAAAAGAAAGCAAATGAAAAGCTGAACTGGTATAACCCAGGCGCGATTGCTCTGAACCTCAGCAGTGCTGCGATAATAAATGAGCTGAGAGGTTGCAGGCAGAGCCACATTGCCTGAGCACAATGCTTGACTGTGGCTGGAACCAGCAACGGATTGAAACCTGTTTATGACTGAATTGTTACTTTATAAAAAATAAGCACAATCAAACCCTGCTATATTAAACCAGGGTCTGTCACTGGGACCTACCACTGAAGGGTAGGGAGAGCAGATGCAGAGCCCAGCCCAATTCCCTGCATTGCGACACAGCACCAGACTGTGACGGTAAACTACCCCAGGCTATATTCGTTGGTGCCCCATTGCCCATATCTGCTCAGGAACAGCCAAAAACGTTCTATGCCTTGTTGTTTCCTTAGCCTTTCTTTCGTTTCCTTTTCTCATTTCCAGACCTACCATCTTCAAGAGCCAGCCCACCCTTCGAGCTTGTGTGATCTGCAGCGCCTCATTTGGAGCCGTTCGTTCCACATCCTTTGCTACTGCTGCCTCGCAGCTGAACCTGGAAATTGCATCGTGAACTCCGAGCTGACCAAAGGGCACCAGTAAACTCCTGCAATGACAATGACCCAGCTATTATTAAAACTCCCCACGGCCCACCAGACTGCTGCCTGTATGCGGTACAGAAACTCGTGGATATGGCCTAAGCCAGCGCACCCAAGTCCTCACTGGCAGTGACAGCCTTTGGCCTGCCAGTGCACTCATGGCCCAGCTTCCCAAAAATGATGTCTATCGAACGACAGCCAGCATCGTAACTATTCACAATCTATTTGCTCATAGGATTTTACTTCAAGGATATGAACTGGTTGACACCCTACATAACTGGCAAAACTTTATTGTAACCTACCGCTCATTCATGAAAGAGAAAGAAATAAAATTCCTACTATCTTTACAGGCAAAAATCAGTACCTAAACACATTTCTCCAAATGCATAATCATCAATTTTTATATGTAAGAGTTCGGTTATTTTTTTTCCCTTTAAAATCAGGTTAATTTTGCCAGTTTTTCAACCTATTTTACTGCTCAAGACTATACATCTTGATGCATCTTTAAAAGCAAGAACATTAAACGGCAAACACACTTGCTTAAGCAGACATCGATTTTTTCCCCACTTATTTAAGAGACTCATCAAATACCAGCTAAAAACTCCTTTATTATGGCTCACACTATTTGACAAAAACACAAGTAAAGTAACAGACCTAAAGTATTTTTAGATGTCTTCATTCTCTATTCTTATTTTTTTTCAACCCACCTTAGAAAAACGCTAAAGAAAAGAAACCTCCTATTTTAATCACAAGTTTATCAGCCTATTTTCGACCTATCTGCACCTTACTGGGCATGTGTAGTGAACTCTCACTTTTTTAACGATCTAGTTACCTACATTCTTGGCCTTGCCAACATAGGAAGCAGCCTTCACAGTTACCACAGGCTTTCGGGCTCTGGCGGTGCGGAATTCCATGACATTCATGACACCAAGGCACAGCGCTGCACACACTGGCACACAGCCTGTCCAGGACTGGAAAGACATATTCTGCACTCACTCACTTTGTCAATCTCTGGTTATCTTCATACAGGCTGCTCCTTTAGAGGGCCCCAAATCTTGCTGAAACATCAGCTCATGCTGCTCAAACCCCTCAGACGGGCTTTCAAAACGTCTCCACTGTGGCGAAAACCAGATCATGCCAGTTTCTTCATGCGGACAGGCACTTCTCGAGACCTCTGCCTGGGTGGACCACTGACAGTGCCCTTTGATCCCCTTGGGAGCAGAAGCCATTAGGATAATCCACCAGAAAGGATTCTATTTAAGCGACGCATCCACTCTGCGCGGCCATTGCTGGGATTTGCAGCCCACCGTACCAGTTCCTTCTCCTTGCCACCCCATAGTGTGCTTTGGCCTGCACGCACTTAAGGGGCTGTCAACCCCGAGATGGGGAAGTTTTGTCCCATCCAAAAATCTCCAAACTCTGAAAACGCCAACACTGTGTAAGAGCTGCGAGCCTGTGTTTTCTTGCCTCCTCTCCTTTGGGTGGAGAAAAAAATCCAGCGCCACACAAATTAACACAGCTTTGCAGCGGAAGCCTCTTGGGATCAAAACCATGATTACGCCATACTTTCAGCAGGCGGATCTCTTGGACAGGCTGGCAGGCGGAGAATTCCTTCATCGGAAGCGTCCAGGAATGCCTCCCTCACCATCTCTAAACATTCCCTCACTCTTCTCTTGCTTTCTTCTCTTTCACCAGGAGCTTTCACTTGGACCGAGAAGTTCATTTGCCACTGGCGATGTTTGTGGACGAGAGCAGCAACACATCAAACCACCATTTTTACAGAGGCCCTTTCTCCTTCCCACCCCGTTGTTGCACGGAACAACACTTTACACAGACACAAGAAAACAGGAGAAAGTGCTCTTTCCCATCCTCATTAAACACCCTGTACAAGTATCTCTCAGGCTTATGCAAGTGCCACAGCGGCAGCGCTTCCCTTGACAGACACGAGTGCTCGACCCGACAACTATCACGCGACGCGCTGCGGAAAACACCGGCTGGGCACGCGGCTCTGACGCGCGGCCACTCAGCGTGGACTGCCACAAGAAAGCACGCAGCACCCGTGACTTCATGAACCAACATGTGTACTTTGCAGAAACACTATACAGGCGCTTACAAAGTGCTAAATCTGCTTTCAAAGGAGCTTATGTCACCAAACAAAGTGATTTTGGTTATCTCGGTACATTCAGGCGTGGCCCTTGGCACAAGTGCAGCCTTTCCGTGGAACACGAGTCATTGGTTGCCATTTGAATCCACAGACGGGAAAATTTCCTGCTGCACAGGACCACCCCTGCAGGAGAGCTAAAGCCCCTCGTTGGAACTCCATGTCCCTCTCCAGCACAAAACCCCTAACAACCCTCCACTCCTTGGGGGCAGAGAGGGCTGGAGCCAGCAGCAGCTGAGCCTGAGGAACAATTACAAGGTATGGAAAATGTGGCGAGGGCCCAAATGAGATTGGGATAACTTTGGGCATGGAAGTGATCACGTCAGGACTGGCTAACTTAATTGGCACTGATGCCACAAACCAATTAACCACACAAATTCTTTTGCCATTCGAACGACACCAAAAAAATCACCACTCCCAACTGCTGAACTTGCACACAAAACTCTCAGAGAAAAAAAAAATTGCGAACAGTTCCAGCATAACACACAAGAAAATTATCTTGATTCAACAACCAGTCTCGAGGAGAATGAGACCATTTTAAAATCGCGTTCTTTTAAAACAAGATCAGACTTTCCTTTGCATAATTCGTCTTAAGCCACTCTCAACAGCTTGTAGACATGCCCTGGAAAACTGCTGCTCCATAATATGAATCCATCCACAATGTTTTCTCTCAAGGAACGTATTTCAGAAGGCTCTTGCTCACAGCCTGAAACCGTCCAGCCACGTGCCACGAGACCCCTCTTTGTGAGCCACTTTCCACCTCTCCAATTCCTTCTCTATTGCTTAACTCAGAGAAATTAAACCACTGAAATCCCTTCACCAGGAATGCGCGAAGAAGCTGCTATGCCACCATCCCTTCAGCAAAAATCTGCATCAAAAAAAATCACCTGGCAGAAAAGATAACCAACCCCAAATAAGTGCCCACACAGTACAGACAATGAAGGAGAATTTGTGTCCTTTTCTTAAAGGACCTTACAACATAATTACGCCAGGAGGCATGGACAAGTAGAAAAATGGCAAAAGGCAAAACCAAAAATGTTTGAATTCTAATTCAAAACAGCTCTCGAAGGGGAAACGTGGCACGAAAGTCACACTAAAAAAACCACAATCAAGCTGCAGGCCAAAAACCCTATTGTCCATTTAAAGCCTTTAGATCCAGTGCTGGCCAGTGGCCGCCCAACCTTAATTTGCGAAAAAATTTTTACACATTCGGCGCACACAGTCAAGGGCTGTTTAATTAAAGCATTGAAAACCTTGACCATGACTGTTTTAACAAATACCCTTCAATCTGCCATCTTAGCTTTAAAGCTCATATTAATATGCTGGACTTGCTGGGAAATCATGCCTCCACTGGGCAGAAAATTTTGGACGTCGATGGAAAGCTCCAAAAATTTCTCATGACAAAATTTCCGCTCTGCGTTAAAACTCAAAATCCATCGCGAAAAACACCTTAAACGCACAAATATTTCATTTGAATCAGCTCAGTACGTAATGGAAAAACCCCACATCAGCATGTTCGATCTCTAATGACATGCTACCTTGACTGCAAATCTAACGAGTCTTGCATCACTAAAACTTATGATTTTTTTCATTTTTCTTTTTTCTCTTTTTCTTATGAAGCCTGGTCTCTTTGCTTGCACTTCCAGAACACAAAATCCCTCGCTGCCCATGAGCTGTTTTGAAGGATTGCTCCATAGGAATGTGGACTCCTTCGTCTAGATGCCGTTGTTTCTCCTGTATCACTTCTACCTGAACAAATCCCCCACTGAAACGACGCCAAGAACACCCCAGAGAACTCCTAAGAGTGCAACTGAACAACTTCAACAAGCTCATTGAAAGACCACTGTGAGACCCAAGCAGCCAGCAGGCTGAAGGTGGCTTTTGTTCAATTTACCAATGGAACCCAGTGGGTCTGAAAGCCAGCTAGGACCATTACTTCGGTGGTCTCTAAGGGACCCATGGCACAGCGTTTGTCCGTACTGACCAACTGTTGGTTTCCCACGCCCAAGGAAAAAGTACTTTTCTCCCAGGATCGTGCAGAGCATTGCTCTCTCACCACAACACCAGCCGCTGAGCAGGGCTGGTGAACTCACTCCTGCTTACCAACACCTTTCTTCTTATTTGGTTTTCCACTGTGACATTAGATTCCATGCCAGGAAAGCTCACCAAATTACTACTCCAACAAACAGAGTGAACTCACACAAGATTTTGTTGGTTCTCATTGAGCAAAAAAAAAAAGTGCCTTACTGTCAAACCTACTTCGGAAATTCAACTTAACTTCTGAATCACTCAAAACTACATTAAACATTTCTGCAAAAAACATCTTTCTGGGATGAAACAAAACATTATTCTTACTGCTCGCCCTCCAGGAAATGTACCTTGTCAATCCGCTCTGTCACTTAAATCACTTGCTTAACACCGTTATTGGCTCGTGAGGGTAAATCACTGTCTACCCTTGCATCGAGTGTAAAAGCCTTGAACGCCTAGATGAATTTCTCCCATTCATCTGGAGGTCATACATTCTGCTCTCCAGCTCTCTCCTTAACACCCTGCGCTTGCTGAAAGAGTGATTCAATTTTGCCTGCTTTACCTAAACCAGGTGGCGTCCCAGTTTAATCCTATCCCATGACTGTCAGGCACTTCGCTTGGCAATTCATTTTTAGACACCACAACCTTGGCACGGCTTGCCGTGCTGTGGGATCATTTAAAACGCGCTCTTCCAGTGCAGCCCTCTCAGCACAGTGAGGTGTGCTTAATCGCCCACCATGGACAGCAGAGGGACATGGACACTTCATCGAACTGCTGGGCTTACAGTTCTGCAAACCCTGCTACTGCACACCTGCCCAGGCAACACCCAGCCCTCGCAGGAAGGAAAGAATGTCTTGGCGGCAGTCACGGGCTGGGACTCGAAATGCCTGTAATTTCATTGAGAAGCTGGTATTTGTGTTAACAACGTCGGTATTCTTAATTGCTTTAACTGCTCAGCCTTACTACACGCAGCACTTGGGCTGTCGGGGCTTTCCAAGGATTTTGGCTATGTCAATACTGCTCCTTGGCAGGAGGGGAATTTGATGCAAAAAAAATTAAAATAAGGGCCAAGACTGCTGGATTGGGTGAACAGTTTGATGCTTCTGGCCCCCATGCAACATGGAGGTTCCTTAGCCCATCTAGCATCTATTACCCCTCCATAAATGGAATAATCCTAATTAGGCTATCAAATATTCTGTGTTTAGACAAAAACCTGTTCTGCTCTAAACTAAATGAAATTTCACCAGAAAATGCCAACAAAAGGAAACTTTTACAAGCCCAAAAGGTTCTACACTGAAAACTTTCCCACTTTTTAACCCCACAACTTGAAAGTATTTCCAAGCGTTAGACTAAAAATGCTTTAGTCTTTAATGACCATGTAAATATTCCATGAGAACAAAAAAAAAAGTGTTGCTATTAAACATACCTATGAACAAGCTGTGCCCTCCTCACCTGGTTGGGAACAACACATTCCTCTGCCATTATAATTTCTAGGCTCTTAATTTAGCATCTCATTATGGCCTGCACCAGTTTTAATGACGAGGATTGCCTAATTTCACCAAACCCAGTAAAACAGCATCAAAACCTCCACACACGCGCATTCGTCTTGCACGCACCTATAAAATCATCCCCAACTTTGTCAGCTGAACTTGTAAAATTCCCAGGCAATGCTGCAAGGGACACTTTGCACTCACAGTCCTAAAGCACTCTTGCTACTCTCACGTAACTCAGACTTGCACCATGGACATCCCACCTGGCCCTAGGAAACGCTGGCGCTCTGCTTTGAAGGCTCTCCAAAAACCTCCTCCCTTCATTGAAATCACCACACTTCAGACCGAGGGAGATCATCGCAGCCTGCGAGTTTGTGTCTGTGTCTTTCCAGGTGCATTTGATCAAAACACATCACCAAAGAAGCACATCTTGCTGGCCAGAAAGTGAGCCATTGATCTTAATCCTCTTTCTAGAACCAGGTTCCTGACAAACGTTTTTTTATCCATGGCACCATGGATGTTCAAAACTAGTCACATTTCAGTGGTTTTTTTGTTGCTTTAAATAGACATTTTCTGCTCCGCACAAACTAACTTTTCCAGGGGCGCTCCTCGCTATACCCACCTGATTCTGCCAGTCACCCCACCCCTGTCCCACAAACTCCGTATCCCCATGCCGACTCATCTGCGCTGAGCCTCCCTTGGCTCGGGAGCCTCACGGAAGGAGCCAGCCCAGCGCTAAAATTGCTCTGTTGAGTCCACCAAGAGCTGGCAGAGCCAGGAGCAGGCACCCTGGCAGGGCAGGACTGCAGAGATTTTGGGGTTCTCTACCCCCCTGCCCAGGGATGGGTGAGAGGAGAATTTCGGGTCGACCCACCAGTATGGTTTGGGGTCTGACCCACTGGTATAGGCGTGAGGAAAGGAGAATTTTGCGGTTCTACGCCACTGGTAGGGGAGAAAGAGAATTGTGCGGTCTGACCCACTGGTAGGTGAGGAAAAGGAGAATTTGGCGGTCTCATCCCATTGCAGAGTGCAGGAAGGGAGAATTTGGGTCTGACCCACCAGTAGGGTCGGAGGAGAGGAGAGATTTGGGCATCTCACCACAAGCTGGGTGAGAAAGGAATATTTGGCCGTCTGACCCCCACAGCTGGTGAGGGAAAGGATGGGAATATCCTTATAAATAACACATGGGTGCGTCCAGCATGCGATGGGGAATATCCATGTGGACAATGCCGTGGAATGGCCAGAATGAGTAGAATATCCCTGTGAAAACGTCCATGAGAATATGAGGCAGCGCTGGGCATGGAAAGGGAAATATCCCTGATGCAAACAACCATTGGGAATTCGTCAGCATGGATGCGGAAAATCCCTATGGAAATGCCCAGGGGACATGGGCAGCATGGAAAGGAAATATCCCTGTGGAAAAATGTGCCCATGGAATGGCCCAGAATGAGTGAGGGAATATCCCTGTTGAAATGCCGTGGGAATGGCAGCATCGGATGGGGGAATATCCCTGTGGAAATTGCCAGTAGGATGGGCCAGCATGGAAAAACCCCCCATGGATGCTGCTCGCTGGTTTGAGGAAGCAGTGCCCCCAGTGCCACTGGACACTCTCACCCAGCTTGCAAACCCCCACCCTTGCACACCCCAGTGCCTGAGCACTCTGATTTTTCCACGTACATCAAAACAAAACCCCCAGAGAAATCCAGTGATAATCCAGGTGAGGAATTCCAGCAGATAAAGCGCGGCCGCTCCCGCCCGTAACACACGTTGGGAAGTCCGCTCGCCAGCATGGATTGGAATATCCCTATGGGCGAAGGCCATGGAATGCGCCAGAATGAGTAGAATATCCCTGTGGAAACGCCATGGAATGGCCAGCATGCGATGGAATAACTCCCTGTTGGAAACGCCATGCGAATGGCCAGCATGGATGGAATACCCATGTGGGAATGCCAGTTCGGGAATGCCAGCATGGAACCCCTCCATGGATGCTGCCCCTGGCGTGAGGAGCATGCCCCAGATGCCACTGACGCTGCGCACCCCAGGCTGCCAAACCCCCACCCTGGCCGACACCCAGGCCCTGAGCACTCTGATTTTGTTCCACGGACACAAAACAACCCCAGGAGAAATCCAGAAGAAATCCAGGTGAGAAATTTTCCAGCCAGATAAACCCGGCCCTCCCTCGGCCGCTAAACACCTCGGAAAGCCGCTCGCAATTTTTTCCTCCCCCACCATCAACCTCCCTGCCTCCCTCCTCTCCCTCATCTTCTCCCCCCCCTCTCTCTTCTCTCTCTCTTAAGTAGCAGCGTGGTGAGCTCTGCCAAACACGCTGCGGTTCCCGTGGGAAGTTGGCTTCTCACTGAAAGGAAGCCCTGCGCCGGCCAGCCCAAGTAAAAAAACGTGCAAGGAAAGCCAGCATCTGGAATTGCGCTGCTCTCACAGCAAAGTCACAAACTTGTTTAGTCTGAAAGTCGGTTCAGGGAGAGGGGGCTGGTCCGGCGAGCGAGCAGTGTGGCCCCCACCATCTGGATTTGCGAGGCTAGACAGCCTCTTTGGCTTGCAGACCTGTGTGCATGTGCATTTTTAACTTTAGGATATGCTGAACAGTTTAAGAAGTCAGAAAGTCAGTCACCAGTAACAGGCCTCCGCTGCCCCTTCCCCCTCCGCCCCTTTCTAACACACACACGCCATGACTAAAAATACAATTTTCTGACATCCTCTTCATCTGAGAGAGAGTTTCTTCCCGTTTCCAGCCTGCAGCCTGGTGTCCCCGATGATATTTGAGCTGAGCCCAACACATCGTACACAGAAAAGGCTTTCTTCTTCGCTCCGTGCTCGGGGCCCGGCGGCTTCTGCCCCCGCTTCCACCACCCCCTGGGGACAGGGACAGGGACAGCCTGCCCCTTCCACGGCAACCCCTGGGGTGTCAGCAGTGGCTCCCAGCCCAAAGGAGGCTGGGGGCAGCCAAAAAAGATGAAGCTTGCTGAGCCCCCCAAGCTCCTGTGCCCTGCATGGTTCAAGATTTTGTCTTGGATTTCTTTTTTTCTGCGAGCTGTGGCTAGGCTGAGTGTTTGAGCGTATAGGTCATTCAGTTCAGAGGCGTTGTCTTTCATATTCTAGCGCAAAATCTCCCCCCAGAAATGACAGAGAGGCTGTCTGAGCTTTTGTAGGCAAGCTCTGATGCGTCACACTCCGTGCCCAGCTGGAGTTGGTTCAGTCAGTTTGCCCAAAATCCCCCACTGTGGTTTTCTGCATTGTGCCAGGGGAAAAGAAGCACCCAGGAGGATGCCCAGGTGCCACCGAGGCAGCCAACATGCACCGGGTGAGCCCTGCTGACCAAAGTCAACTGGCCAGCCGAGAGCATCGGGTGGGTGCAAATCCCATCCTCCTGCAGGACCCAGCCAGCGCAGAGAGAGCTTCAGAAAAGCCCTTTTGTCATGAACAGTGTCCCTCCAAACTGCCAGGGAACATCCTTGGGAGCCCGAAGGTGTGCCTGGCTCCTGCCTTGTACCCTCCCTTGTGTAGCTGCGGTTGGGTCTATTGGCACTCTGGTCCAAAGCACGGAAATGGGATAAAACCAGGACAGTTTCAGGCTGGCTGCCACCCAGAACGCCGCTCTGGGCTCGGCTCTCAGACCCAGGGAACCCTCACCAGAGCTGCTCCACATCACGGCCATGAGCTCTCCAAAGTGGCCACTGATTTGTGGACAGGGTTTGGCACCAGAGTTCCAAGCACCCCACGCTCGTGGATCCCATGGTGAAACAAACCAACCACCCCAATAAAACAAAACCATAAATCCGAGCTCTGAAAAACCTGCGGGGCAACACTCCAAGCTTTTCCCTTGAGAAAGCAACATTTGCTTTTTTCCCTTTTGTTTACACTGGAAACTGGAGCTTATCCTGCCCTCACCTCGATTGTCAGACTTTGCTCAGCCCAGATCCCAGAGTGCGGCTGCCTCCTTGCTGGGGGCATCCTGGGATGCCCGGTAGCCCCAGGGTGCGATTTTGGGATGTTGTGCCCCCGGATGGATGGGCTGCTCTGGTTCAGCTGCCTCTCCAGGGTCCCTGCTCCTGCCCCCTGTTGTGCAGGGCCTCGCCAACCAAAACTGGTTTAGCAGCTCTGAGCTCTGTTGTTTCGAAAGGCTGCCCAAAGACGTGTTGCTCGCGTTGCTCTCAGAGTTCTCCTGGATAAATAAATACCGGCATTTCTGCCCCGACCTTTGCTCATGCCGGCGCGGGTTCTCGAAATTGCAGAGCACACAAAAACCCCAGAAAGCCTGAACACCCCTTTCCACGTGCTGACACATCTGGACTCTCTTCCTCATCGTCCCCATCCTCCTCCTCACAAACCCCAGAGCTTTGGCTCACCAGAACCCAGAACTTCTGAGCTTTCCCTGCCCAGAAGCAGAGGGCCGGGGGGATGGTGGAAAAGCTTGCCATCAATTGCCAGCATTCACAAATTCCCATTGTGGCCTCCAGTCGCTCCAACCACTGGGAAGCCAGCACGGCGCTGCGTGGCTCTCCAGGATGAATCTGTTGGGTTTTCCTTGATGCCTCTCACTTTGCAGGCAGCAGTCACATCTCCCAGGCGGCAGGGTGGCTTTGCAATTGTGTCACGAGTCTCGTGTGGCTGCTGTTTACTCTGAAACCTGTCCCGTGGCTTAATGTTCCTGCCTGAAACCCTGGGAGATCAGGCAGCCGGAGCCCCAGAGGGAGAAAAAAATATTCACATAGCAGTAAAGAAACAAACCTCAGCAGCCCAGGCTTGATGTGGCAAACCCCTGCCTGCAGAGCCGATGTGGAGTTTGCTGATGTTTTGGCGATGCAAGAAGGCAAGCCCCTCGTCCTCTGGCTGGCGTGAGGGACAAACTAGGCGATTGAATTGGAAGCGTCAAAAGAGCTCGAGGGGATTGATTTTGGAAGCTCAGAACTCAGCATCCTGTTGGTGCTGTTGGAAGGCAGGGCCCTGCCATCGACAGCTTCCCTGATTGAGTGGGTAAACTCGCCTTGTTTACCGACGTGGGTGTCACTCGGTTGACAACAAACAGGTCCCTGCCTGAGGTGTCATCACCAGGAGGACAGTAAACAAGAAATGACACATAATGCTGCAGAGCTGCTGGCAGCAGGGAGAGCAGATTCCTGCTTGGACCAACGGCACGGGAGCACCTCAAGCGCTCAGTCACTGCGCTGGAAAAACGCTGCACAAAGTGCATTAAAACCATTGGAAAAAGGGATATTTTAGCCGTGTTCTTAGATTCAGGTGTTTGGGCAGGGACTGTTCTTCATTCCAAGTTTCTTGGTAATTGTGCAGGGCTGCCAAGAGAGAATCGTGTGGGCACCACAAGTTGCCCCAGGCAGAGCCAGGGTGATTGTCCAAAGCACGGAGGCAAATGTTCTCCCCACGCATGCTCAGCTCCTCCACAAGCTCTATTCAGTCAATGTTCTCCCATTTTTCCAAGCTGATATTGTGTAGTTCAGGAAACAGCTTCCCCAAAGTGAGCATCTTGCACTTAAACTCTGGCTCCAATTCCTTGCCCCAAAATGTCCCTGAGCTCATCATTTCTCTGCACTCAGGCTCCCAACCTGTGATGGGCTGAAAATGCAATGAACAGGAAAAAGTGCCTGGGATGGTTGTCCTCATCTTCATCATCCTGCATCTCTCCTCCTCATCTCATCGCTCATCCTCATGTCACCACTCCTTCTCATCCTCCTCATCTCATTCTCTCATCCTCATCTCATCTTCGCATCCCTCTATCTCGTCATCTTCTACCTCACCCTCCCAATCATCCCTTCATCCTATCTCTCATCCTCCCCTCTTCTCATCCTCTCTCAATCCCTCCTCCCCTTCCCTCATCTTCATTCTCATCCTCATCTCATCTTCATCCTTATTCTCATTTCAGTCCTCATCCTCATTTTATCCTCATTCCTCATTTCCCCATCCTTCCATCTCATCCTTATCTTCATCTCATCCTCATCCTCATCTCACCCTCATCCTGGCTGCTCTGGCAGCAGCTCCAATTCCCTCAGTTTTTTTCCCCAGTCTTTTGTGGCACCTGCCTCCCAGTGACCCACTGGAGTGACTCAGGACACTTCCATGGAATGCTGAGCTGGCGTCAGCAGGGCTGAGAAAAAAAATACAGAGTTTCAGTGGCCCCTCACTGCGGATGAAAAAATGTCACGGAATAATGTCTGTGGTGGACAGGCAGCTCGGAATACTACCACAGATGTGCTGAGCGTTGGAGTTTCAGAAGATTTCTCTCCATGAAAGGTGCTCAGAAGGATTTCTTCCGTGGAAAGGTGTCTCAAGGTGCATTTAAAAATGTCACAGGAATAATGTCTGTGTTGGGACAGCAGCTCGGAATACTGAGCCATTCGGATGTGCTGAGCGTGAGTTTTCAGCGAAGGATTTCTCATGTGAAAGCGGTGTCAGGAAGGATTTCTCCATGGAAAGGGTGCTCAGGAAGGATTTCTCTGTGGAAAGGGTGCTCAGGAAGGATTTCTCAATGAAAGGGTGCTCAGGCCTTTGGAAAGATGAAGGTTTGAGTTGCCATCCTGGAGGTGTCAAGGAATGCTCTGTGGCTGACAAACGAGAGCTTTTCCCGGAGAGTTTCTCCACCTCAGTGATCCCCAGATTCTTGTGACCCTGCCAAGGACAAAACTTCTCCTCCTCCTCCTCCCTGCCCGCTCCCTCCACCCGTATGCCACACGCACACCCGACTTTGGGGCAGTTTATTTTTATATTTTCCCCTCGTAAAATTTGTGTCCGGTGCTGCTCTTCCTATCCCAAAGCCAGCCAGTGGCTCCCTCGATTAACTGCGGTTCAGGAGACAGAAAACTCCAGGCTCCAAACACCGTTCCTTTCACCAGAGCAGCATAAAACTGGAGAGGCTTTAAGAAGGGCGAAATGGTTTTCAGTAAATCTGCTCAGTGATCAGCCAGAAACCTTTGAAAGATGTGTTTAAAAGGCTGTGGAGATAAACAGCCGGCCAAAGTGTTTGTTTAAGATGTATTTACTCTGTGTCGACTGGTAAGGCTTGGGATTTTTATTGATCCAGGGAGGGAAAGGAGGGCTGGAGCCTTTTTTTTGGACCCTTTGCTGGCTCTGCCTGCGTGGGCTGGGTGGTTTTGGAGGGGTTTGGGTGTCACAGGTCCCTGGGTCACCGCATGGGGACAAAAACCAGCGGGCTGTGGGTGGGTTGGGGGAGCTGCTGGTGTTTCCCTGCAGGGGAGGTGGGATGGCCGGTGCCAGGGCACTGAACGAGGGGATGAAAGGGAGATAAATGGGAGATAAATGGCTCTGAGGCGATCCTCGGCAGGCAACAGCTGTGCTGCACCAGCCCTGCAGGGAATGGATGAAGGATGGAGGAACTCTGGGGAAGGCTCAGCCGCACGGTGCCTTGGCGTAGCAGCAGCCTGGGCTTCATGGGTCACCAGAGGCAGCACCTGAGCCCCACAGCCCTAGAGGCCCTGAGCCCTGAAATCGTCCCTCCAGGTCCCTGATCCACTTCCTCGATCCACGCCTGCCCTCCTGAGCTCCACATCCTCTGGAGCCCCAAAACCCAATGTACCTGATCCCAGTGCCCCTCCCTGATCCCAGTGCCCTGATCCCAGTGTCCCTGAGCTCCACATCCCTGAGCCCCAAAACCCAATGTACCTGATCCCAGTGCCCCAGATTCCAGTGTCCCAGATTCCAGTGTCCCTGAGCTCCGCATCCCTGAGCCCCAAAACCCAATGTACCTGATCCCAGTGTCCCTGATCCCAGTGTCCCTGATCCCAATGTGCCTGATCCCAGTGCCCCTGATCCCAGTGTCCCAGATTCCAGTGCCCCTGAGCTCCACATCCCTGAGGCCCCAAATCCTGTGTCCCTGATCCCAATGTCCCTGAGCCCCACAATTCTGAGCCCCAAAATCCAATGTACCTGATCCCAGTGCCCCTGATCTCAATGTCACTGATCCCAGTGCCCTGATCCCAGTGCCCCTGAGCTCCACATCCCTGAGCCCCAAAACCCAATGTACCTGATCCCAGTGTCCCTGATCCCAATGTCCCTGATCCCAGTGTCCCTGAGACCCAAAACCCAGTGTCCCTGATCCCAGTGTCCCTGAGACCCAAAACCCAGTGTCCCTGATCCCAGTGGATCCCAGTGTCCCTGAGCTCCACATATCTGAGCACCACGTTCCTAAGTTCCCGAGCCCCCAAATCCCGTGTCCCTGATCCCAATGTCCCTGATCCCAGTGTCCCTGAGCTCCTCATCCCTGAGCCCCAAAACCCTGAGCTCCTGAGGCCCCAAATCCTGTGTCCCTGATCCCAATGTCCCTGATCCCAATGTCCCCGAGCCCCACAATTCTGAGCCTCAAAACCCAATGTGCCTGATCCCAGTGGATCCCAGTATCCCTGAGATCCACACTTCTGAGTCCCACGTTCCTGAGTTCCTAAGCCCCCAAATCCTGTGTCCCTGATCCCAATGTCCCCAAGCCCCACAATTCTGACCCCCAAAATCCAATGTACCTGTTCCCAGTGTCCCTGATCCCAGTCTCCCTGATCCCAGTCTCCCTGATCCCAATGGCCCTGATCCCAGTGTCCCTGAGCTCCACATCCCTGAGCCCCCAAATCCTGTGTCCCTGATCCCAATGTCCCCAAGCCCCACATTCCCGAGCCCAGGAAGGAAGGAAGGAAGGAAGGAAGGAAGGAAGGAAGGAAGGAAGGAAGGAAGGAAGGAAGGAGCAGGCCCTTTGTTGCGCTGTAATCTCCCTGTCAGATCCAGCAGCAGGTCASTGTTGTGACTGACTGCCTGAGGATCGCTCCCTCAAGGCTAATTACACTAAATTCCCCTTTGAAGGACAGCTTTCCCTGGATATGATACAAGGAACCCAYTTTTTTTCCATTCACTTAAATTCATGAATTCAGCTGGGCTGTCACCGAGCGTGGAGCAGTCGGGGACTCGCAGCACTTTCAGCTCTGTGGTGAAACCCAGTGATGTGGGATGGGACAGAGCCCCCACCGTGGAGCAGTTGGGATCCACGGAGCTCCTGATGGRTGAGGAGGATGGAAAAGTGCCACACATGGAGCTGGGATTTCTCCTTTCCCTTCCTTCCACCTGGGTGGCACCACCAGAGYTTCGTCCCTTCCTTCCTGACATCCTGGATGCTCCCGTGGGCTCACCCCCAGTGTCCAGGAGTCACCCATCAACAACAAACAGTTAAAAGGAAGAAAATAGGCTGGAAATATCAATGCACTTTGGTAACAATAAACCCTGCTTTTAATTTATGCTAATATGTAGGGTTGTGGTGACAGTAAGAACAAAATTACAGAGTGGCTTTCTAGCTGGTAATTATCCCTCCATTTTCGTTGCTCGGGAAGATGGACACACAATTATGCTCTCTTGCTGTATATTAATACGGATTCTTGACATCTTCAGCAGACCTGGAGCTGTCATCGGGCTTTTTGTCTACTTTAATTGAAAATTAATGGTTACTGTGTTACCACGGAAACCGTGGCAATGGACGCCAATAGCGCTCACATATCAAACAGGCACTGGTGGCATTGTCTGTCCGTGGTGACCTTGAAAGTTAAAAGAAAAACTTAAATATAAAAAAAAAAATAAAATAATAAATGGTGACAGGGGTAGGAAGGAAGGAAAAAAAAAAAAACCACATGGAAAAGAGAGGGTTGGATGAATTGAGGGGAGGGGAGAAAGGGAAAGAGGGATGGGGAGGAGAACTTGGTGCCTTTGCATCTGCACCAGGAGAAAGAGGGAGCTTTGGGATGAGAGAGGTGGAGTGGTGGAGAGGAGAAGGAGGCTGGAGTGTGGCATCCACCAGGATGTCTCCAGCAGCTCCAGGGATTTTTTTGGGCTCCCTCAAGAGGAAGGGATGCTTGGGATGAAACCAGGGATCAGAGCGAGCAGAGGAGCCCCGAGCAGGGTGGGCAGCACGGGGAGAAAGTTCATGGGCTGTGTGGAGATAAGAGAGGGGGGAAAAGGCCAGGAAGGCAGGGAGATGGGCTGGAGGGGAGAGGGAGCAGCTTTGCTTTGACTGAAGCGYTGCCTGAAGGCTGCAGAGCCTGGGGATTGAAGCTGCCCCACTCTGGAGAGTGTTTGGGGCCAGGCACCGCCTCTGCCCCACAGAGAGACCCCAAACCCCTTCCCTGTGCAGAGATCTGAGTGTGAGGAGGGGGCTGGGGCACAGGGACCCCCTCCAGCTCCTGGCGTGGCTCAGCCCCAAGCCCAGCTGAGGACTCAGCCTGCTCTGAAGAGGGTGGGACTTTTTCTSCCTGGAAAAGCAATTTTAGGTAGGTTTGGCCGTCCCCAGCATCCCACTGGGGCTGCTCCTGTCTCCCCAGCTCTCCCAGGAGAAATGTGGCAGCACCAACCCTTGGGGGCTGCAGCTGAGGGGGGAACACCCAGAGCAGGGTTTGGGAAGGGGGTTGGGGATTGCTGGAGTGCAAACACAGAGCAGCCCCGTTCTGGGGACAGGGGGAGCAGGGGAGAGCTGTGTCAGGGTGACAAGTGGCCTTGGGGACACGCTGGAAGCAGCCACGGGGACTGAGGTGCTCCCTGCCTGCACAGCTCCCRGTGTCCTGGCTTTTCCTGCTCCCTTCTCACTCTCCTCAAGGTTCCCATGGTCCTGGCTTTTTCCAGGCTCTGGAGCTTGGCTGCTCTGCTTTTCCTTGGGCACTAAAACCACCCTGGAGCAAAGGGGTTTGCAATCTCCACCTTGGAACCCCAGCCCGGAAGGAAGGCAGGGATGTCCTGGCCCAAAAGTGGGAATAGCTTGGTCAGGAAGTGAAACATCAGAGTTTTGGAAACTCCTGGGAAAAGGCAGAGAGATGTTCAGGGAGGAACCAGGGATRGTCCCACGGGGCAGGGCTGGGTCTGCCCGGGCTCCAGCTGCTCCAGGGACAGCAGGATCCACACTGCCTCCTCCTGAAAAAGCAAATTTAAAGGGGAAAKGGRAAGGGGAAAGGGAAAGGGGAAAGGGACAGGGAAAAAGGAAAGGGGAAAGGGAAATGGGGAAGGGAGAAGGGGAAAGGGAAAGGGAAAGGGAAAGGGAAAGGGAAAGGGAAAGGGAAAGGGGAAAAGGGGAAACAGGAAAGGGGAAGAGGAGAAAGAGAAAGAGGAAGGGGAAAGGGAAATGGGGAACAGGGAAGAGGAAGGGAAAGGGGAAACAGGAAAGGGAAAGGGAAATGGGGAAAGGAGAAGGGGGAAGAGGAAGGGAAAGGAAAAGGGGAAAAGGGGGAAAAGTTAAGGGAAAGAGGGAAATGGAAAGGGAAGTGTACACGGAATACAGCAGGGAAGGGGAAAGGGAAATGGGGAAATGGGGAACGGGGAAGAGGAAAGGAAAGGGGAAACAGGAAAGGGAGCTCCGAGGTGAACCCCGGCCTCTTTGGGAGCCTTTGMAAGCCCAGAGCTCGTCCCTGCCCGGCCAACACGAGCACAAACACAACGGAGACACGCCTGAAAGCCAGAGCCTTTTTTCATTTCCCCTGCATCCCTGATCCCARCCTTAATCCCTGCTCTGAATCCTGTCAGCCCGGCTGTTCTAGCACTGACATTGCTGCAGGCATCTCCGGCGCTGCCTTCCCTCAGATCTGCCTCCTCCTGGGACACCTAAAGAGGACTCGGAGATTTCTGCCCTGCTCGGTGATTCAGCCCGTGCCCTGCAGCAATGAGAGGGGTCCCGGGGGGATTGGGCAGGGGGAACGGGGCTGTGGGGCTGGGGGTGCTCGGGGATGGGGTGTGGGAGGTGGGGGGTGAGGGGTCTGGGCATCCCAGGGGGCAGGGAAAGGATGGGGTGGGCAGGGAGAGGGGAATGGGGAGAGGGAAGGGGAAAGGGAAATGGGGAATGTGAAAAGGGAAAGGGGAAAGGGGAAATGGGAATGGGAGAGGGGAAAGGAGAAAGGGGAAAAAGGGGGAAAAAGGGRAAAAAAAGGGGAAAAAGGGAAAAGGGAAAGGGGAAATGGGAATGGGAGAGGGGAAAGGAGAAAGGGGAAAAAGGGGGAAAAAGGGGAAAAAAAGGGGAAAAAGGGAAAAGGGAAAAAGGGGAAAAATGGGGAAAAAGGGGGGAAGAGAAAGGGGAAAGAGGAATTGGGAAATGGGAAAGGGGAAAGAGCAAAGGAAAGGGAAGGGAAAAGGGGGAAAGGGAAAAGGGGAAAAGGGGAAAAGGGGAAAAGGGAAAGGGGGAAGGGGAAAAAGAAATGGGGAAAGGGAAAGGGGAAAGGGAAATGGGAAGGGGAGAGTGGAAAGGGGAAAGGGGAAAGGGGAAAGGAAAAGAAAAAGGGAAAGGGGAAAACGGAAATGGGAAAGAGGAAAGGGAAAGGTGGAAAGGGGAAGGGGCGCTGCTGCTTGTGCTGGTGCTGGTGCCCAGGGGGCAAACCCGTTCCCCCAGGGCTCTGTGCTGCCAAATTCTGTCAGGTCCGTAGGGCAATGAGGCACCGGAGCCTTTTGCCAGCCCAGCAGGGATCAGTGGGAGGCTGGGAACGTTCCGTGAGGCACCCAGGGGCAGCTCCTGCCCCTGCCCTTGCAGAGACCCCAGCTGAGCCCATCCTGCTCTGACCCCCGCGATGGGGAAGGGAAGGGGAGGAACCCAAGGGCTGAATTCTCCTCGCTCCCATCCCGTCACAGGGCCGGGAACGCTGCGGGGTTTGGGCACCTCCAGAGCCGGGGTGGCCCCAAACCCCGGATCCAAACACCATTCCAGGCCCCCGGGCACCTGGAAAACCGAGGCTGCGAGTCACAGCTCCCTGTTCAGGCAGGTTTTACCTCCACAAAAGCCAGCCAAGCCCAGCTGCAGCTCTCCAGCAGCATTCCCTGGGCCCTGGGAGGGACAGGAAGCTCCTCACGTCCGACCCTGGCCCTGTCTCATCTCCTGGTGCAGAAACAGAGAAGTGCAGAGCCCAGCTGGCAGCTCCGTGGTGGTTGTACCCCCCCCCAAACCATCCCAAAAAAAAAAAAACCTTCCACCCCCCTTTTTTTTGAGATTGGCCCCCCCCCCCCCCAAAAGGAAAGAAATCATTGGGACGCCTTCCATGATTCTCAGCAAAATGATTTTTCCCTTTTTTTTTTTTTTTCCTTTTCCCCCCTTTTTTCCCCTTTTTTCTCCATTTTCCCCTTTTTTTTTCCGCTTTTTTTTTCACCGCTTTTTTTTCCCTTTTTCCCCATTTTTCCGCCTTTTTCATCCCAGCTCCTCACTCCCACCCTGGCTTCGCCAGCCCTGGTTCCCACTGACAGATGGTAGAGCCGCAGCTGGCAAGCTCTGGTGTTGTATACCCCCCAAACATCCCAAAATCCAACCCTGAAGATCCCAGAGATATCATTGGGACTTCAATGATTCTCCAAATGATTTTTCCTTCCCTTTTTTTTTCCCTTTTTTTCGCCTTTTTCCCTTTTTTCTCCCTTTCATCTCTTTTTCCTTTCTTTTTCCCCACTGTTTTCTTCTCTTCTCCTTGCTCTTTTTCCCCTCTTTTCTTTTTCCCTCTTGCCATTTTTTCCTTCCCTGGGGAAAAAAGGTCCGCCAGGGAGGGTCTGTCCCCCTCCTTCCACCCCAGCAGTGCCACCCTGGCTCCTTGCTGCAGCCACAGGTGGCAGAGTGGTGGCACAGAGTTTGTCCCGTGGTTTATGTGGGCACTGAGTGGGGTTTTATTCCCTGTGCAGGTTCTTTACTGGCAGATATTTGGATTTTACGAGCCTGAGTCCGTGGGTTTATGGCAGGAAAGGTGGGGATGTTAATGAACTGCTCCAGAAACAGGAACAAGAGTGGAAAGACATTTTCAATGGGTCTTTAACAAATAACAAAGGAGCCATCCATTAAAATGTTGCAAGCAATAAAAAAAAAAAAAAAAATCTCTGTGTATATTGTTGAAAACACATAGTCCCTGGGAAGTTTAAATCCATTATTATTTAAAAATCCAACTGTGCCCAGTGCTCAGACAAGAATATCCCAGGGGATGCTCTGTGACATCCCCAGCCAAATTCCAGCACTGCTTTTGGGTGAACTTTTTGGGGCATCCCCAGCCAAATTCCAGCACTGCTTTTGGGTGAACTTTTTGGGGCATCCCCAGCCCAATTCCAGCACTGCTTTTGGGTGAACTTTTTGGGGCATCCCCAGCCAAATTCCAGCGCTGCTTTTGGGTGAATTTCTGCTTTTTTTGAACACCCACAGCCAGAGGTAAAGTGGGCTCCAGCTCCTGCAGTCCCCCAGCAGGAGGAGGGCTGGATTCCTGCGAGAGAGCCTGGAAATATCTTTCTTTTTTGAAATGTTTGTACAGCATGACTTGGCCGATTTACCTCCCAATCTCTCACGCTGGCCTCGAGCCGAGGGCAKGAGCGACACTGGGAGCCAGATAAATGAGCCCAACGCTTTTTCTCCTCCCTATCTCCTGCTACGACAACAACAAAAAATTGGGGTTTTTTTTCCTAGCCAAGTGCCTCCTGTTAACCCAGGCACTGCCAGGAGGGGCTGGAGAGCAGCAGGGGCTGGGTGTCTGCACAACCAGGAGTGGAAAAAGCCGTGGAAAAAGCCGTGGAAAACCTGGATGGGTCGTGGCACAGCCGTGGCTGGAGGGCTGGGGACAAGGGATGTGCAGGTAGAAGCGCTGCCAGGATGGAGCTGGTTTGATATTCCCTGCAGTTGTGTCAGATCCAGCTAAAATTTGGATGTTATGGATTTTATTTTATGGCAGGAAAGGTGGGCACCTTAATGAGCTGCTGCAGACACAGGAAGGAGCTGGGATCCCCCCCCCCAAAACATCCCAATCTCAACCCAGGGAATCATTGGGACCTTCAAGCTGGGGGAAAAAAGGTCCCAGGGAGGGTCTGTCCCCCCTCCTTCCCCCAGCCAGGACACCCCAGCAGTGCCACCCTGGCATTTCCAGTGGGCTTTGGATCCAACCCAAAGGATCCATCCCCTCCTGAGGGTTTGGATTCCCCCAGTGCCATCCTCCCCTCTCCAAGTGCTGGCCACACTGCAACCGGGCTCACCCCATGGCAGGAGGGTTTGGGGTGTGGGACCCACCTGGTCCACAGCAGGACAGGGACGCTTGGGGACAATCCCCAGCTCCTCTGGGCAGGAGAGGGAAAGGAGGGACAGGACAAGGACCTGGGGGACATCCCCAGCTCCTCTGTGCAGGGAGAAGGGCAGGAAGGGACAGGACAGGGACCTTGGGGACATCCCCAGCTCCTCTGTGCAGGGGAGAGGGGCAGGAGGGACAGGACAGTGACCTGGGGACATCCCCAGCTCCTCTGGGCAGGGACGGGTCAGGAAGGGACAGGACAGGGACCTTGGGGACATCCCCAGCTCTTCTGTGCAGGGAGAGGGGCAGGAGGGACAGGACAGTGACCCTGGGACATCCCAGCTCCTCTGTGAAGGGAGAGGGAAAGGAGGGGACAGGAACAGTGACTTGGGACATCCCCAGCTCCTCTGGGCAGGGAGAGGGCAGGAAGGACAGGACATGACGCTTGGGGACATCCCCAGCTCCTCTGTGAAGGGAGGGGAAAGGAGGGACAGGACAGTGACCTGGGACATCCCCAGCTCCTCTGTGCAGGAGAAGGGCAGGAAGGACAGGACAGGGACCTTGGGGACATCCCCAGCTCCTCTGTGCAGAGAGGGGCAGGAGGGACAGGACAGGGACCTTGGGGACATCCCCAGCTCCTCTGTGCAGGGAGAGGGGCAGGAGGGACAGGACAGTGACCCTGGGGAATCCCCAGCTACCAAACCCCTCTGTGGCAGGGAGAGGGGCAGGAGGGACAGGACAGTGACCCTGGGGAATCCCCAGCCTCCAAACCCCTCTGTGCAGGAAGGGAACAGGCGCTGAGCAGGTTTGGTTCCTCAGGAAAAAAGGGGTTTTAATATGAAATAACCCCAATTAACCTGTGAGGAATTCCCAGCCCTGATTTGGTGGTGCTGGCAGGGAGAGAGGAGCAGGAGCAGGAGGAGAGGAGAGGGTTTGGGCTGTGGAAGTGCCAGGAATGGGGTCAGGGAAGCAGCAGGGTCCATCTCCCCCCAGTCTGCAGCTCGAGCCCTGCAGTGAGAGCTCCTTGTGACCTGAAGCAAGAAGATCCTGATTTTCCTCAGTTAATTGCTTTTAAAAAGGACAAATCCATCAACATTGAAGTGTTCAGCACTCGGCACACAGC
The DNA here is from genome assembly GCA_002167245.1 of Sporophila hypoxantha. Classification (NCBI taxonomy): domain Eukaryota; kingdom Metazoa; phylum Chordata; class Aves; order Passeriformes; family Thraupidae; genus Sporophila; species Sporophila hypoxantha. The sequence goes on along the minus strand of NDFG01000005.1, from coordinate 288,507 downwards.
TCAGACTCCGAGCTGGGGTGGTTTTGCTGGGATGGGGTGGCTGCAGCGTGGAGAACAGCTGCTTTTCCAGCATTTSAGTGAATTTGGGCACATTTTGGACAACAGCCTCGTTAGTGGGACCTCAATGAGACCTGGAGGGTGCAGAAAGGCTGTTCTGCCCCCAGAGCTGTCCCTGCAGGGTATCCCAGAGCAGATGTGGGCACCAGGGAGGGGTGGGAATGGCTCTGCCTGTGCAGGCTGCACACAAAACCTCCCAGAAATGGTTTCCTTACCTTTGGAAAAGGGATCAGCCCCGGGAAGAGGTGTGTTTGCTAAGTTTAATTGAGGTGATTCAAACGCAGCCAAGGCTTTGGGAGGCTGTRGGGATCAGACATTGCTGTGTGATGGGAGCCACCAAGGAGCTCTGTGTGAGGGGCACTCGGTGCCATTTCAGGACAAAGGTGACCAGGGACAGCACCCAGGGAATGGCTGGAGCTGTATCATTGGGTTCAGGATGGAGATTGGGGAAAGGTTCTTCCTCCAGAGGATGCTGGGCACTGCCCAGGCTCCCCAGGGAATGGTCCTGAGGCTGCCAGAGCTCCAGGAGCATTTGCAAAATGCTCTCAAGGATGGGGTGGGATTGTTGGGAGCTGATTTCCAACACTCTAAAGGACAGCATGGGATTGTTGGGAGCTGATTTCCAGTGCTCTAAAGGACAGCATGGGATGGTTGGGAGCTGATTTCCAATGCTCTAAAGGACAAGGTAGGATTGCTGGGAGCTGATTTCCAACTCTCTATAGGACAAGATGGGATTGTTGGGAGATGATTTCCAATGNTTTCCAATGCTCTAAAGGACAAGGTAGGATTGCTGGGAGCTGATTTCCAACTCTCTATAGGACAAGATGGGATTGTTGGGAGATGATTTCCAATGTTCTCAACGACAGCATGGGATGGTTGGGAGCTGATTTCCAACGCTCTGTAGGACAGGGTGGGATGGTTGGGAGCTGATTTCCAGTGCTCTAAAGGACAGGGTGGGATGGTTGGGAGCTGATTTCCAATGCTCTAAAGGACAGGGTGGGATTATTGGGAGCTGATTTCCAACGCTCTAAAGGACAGGATGGGATGGTTGGGAGCTGATTTCCAATGCTCTCGAGGACAAGGTGGGGTGGTTGGGAGCTGATTTCCAATGCTCTCAATGACAGCATGGGATTGTTGGGAGCTGATTTCCAACGCTCTCGAGGATGGGTTGGGATGGTTGGGAGCTGATTTACAATGCTCTAAAGGACAGGATGGGATGGTTGGGAGCTGATTTCCAACTCTCTAAAGGACAGCATGGGATGGTTGGGAGCTGATTTCCAGTGCTCTAAAGGACAAGGTAGGATTGCTGGGAGCTGATTTCCAACTCTCTAAATGACAGCATGGGATGGTTGGGAGCTGATTTCCAACGCTCTAAAGGACAGCATGGGATGGTTGGGAGCTGATTTCCAATGCTCTCGAGGACATTGTGGAGCTGATTTCCACCCTGGGGTGAACTCCACGGATCAAACCCACAGCAGGCTCAGGATGCTGGGGCTTGGCACCACCCCGGGCACTTTGCCACCATTAATTGCCAGTTTCCTGGGAGCTGGGCCGGGGCTCTGGAGCCAGCCCAGYGCCGGATGGGGATGAGCCGAGCTCGGGGCACACCCGGGCTCGGCCGGGGCTGGCGCGGCTCCCCGAGCGTTGGTGACCTCATGCCGCAGACACGGATGAGGTCACCGCGATAATTGCCCTCCCAGAAGGATGGGTCTTGCGGGAAGAGGATGTTGTGAAGCCGGCGAACTTGCCGGGGCGAACAAAACCCACCTGCGAGGGGAAACTCATCCCCGGAGCGTGCCAGGAGCGGCGGGGGCATGGCAGGAGAAGAGACGGCGGCAGCGGGGATGCCAAACGGGGGATAATTGCTGCAGGAAGGTGTGCGGTACCTGCGGGGAGGGAGAGGGGCCGTGCAGGGACCTGCCCTCCCCAGGGCACGGGCGGGATGCGCTCCCCGAGCTCTGCCGGCTCCATCCGGCGCTGGGCGCTGCCAGGGCCGCTCCTGGGGCGAGGAGCCGCGCTCGGATATCTCCTCCCAGCTGCCTCAGAGCCTTCTCTCCCCATTTAAAACCCCGCTCTGGGGTGGATCCCGCAGGTGCCAGGATGAGCCCTCTGGAGMGCRCCGTGCCTCAGTTTCCCCACCCGCAAACAGCAGCGGTGCTTTGTTACCTTCAGAAAACACTCAAAGATACAAAACCAACCCATTACCCCKCACCCAACCCTCGCTTCCCGAGCCGGGGAGAGCTCCAGAGGGTTTTATCCCCCGGCCAGGGGGATGCTCGGCCACGCTGCTCTCAGCTGGTTCTTCTCCCCGCAGCCCCGTGACGGGYATTTGAAAAGGAGCTGAGCACAATCCTATCAAACCTCCGCCGTTCCTGGGACAAGCCAGACTTTAAGGAGTCGGAGTCCGAGCGAGTTTCACAAGAAAACAAACAGAAATGCTTCTGACGCTGCGGAGAAAAGCAAAAAAAAAAAAAAAAAAAAAAAAAAAAAAGAAAGAAAAGAAAAAAGAGAAGTCGGGAGGGAAAAATCGCAGCACTGTGGAAAAAAAAATCAACTCTTTCCTGAATAAAGCAGAAAAAAAAAAAAAACAACCGCGGCCGTATTGAGCTGTGACATATGGTTACACAAATAGAAACCACAGAGGGGAAAATCATGTTTTCTCTTTCATTATTTATCACTCTCTAACTGTCTCCAGCTGGGTGAGTAAACAGCCTCATTGGGCTGTAATGAGAACAGCCTGCTGCCACTGTGCCGGGGCTGCCGGAGCGTGTGCGAGCCGGGCTGGGACCTGCCGAGCCCCCGAGCGCCCTCGGGCAGCGCTGCGGGCCCGGGGCACGCGGGAGGATGGGGAGGACGCGGGAGGATGAGGAGGATGAGGAAGGACGCGGGAGGATGAGGAGGGATGCAGGAGGATGAGGAGGGACGCGGGAGGATGAGGAGGGACGCGGGAGGATGAGGAAGGATGCGGGAGGATGAGGAGGATGAGGAGGATGAGGAGGGATGCAGGAGGATGAGGAGGGATGCGGGAGGATGAGGAAGGATGCGGGAGGATGAGGAGGATGAGACGGGATGTTGGGGGGATGAGAGTAGAAGATGACGGGAGGATGAGGAGGGTATGCGGCGAGGATGAGGAGGATGAGGAGGATGAGGAGGATGAGGAAGGATGCGGGAGGATGAGGAAGATGAGGAGGGACGCGGAGGATGAGAAGATGAGGAGGGATGCGGGAGGATGAGGAGGATGAGGAGGATGAGGAGGGACGCCGGAGGATGAGGAGGATGCAGGAGGATGAGGAAGGAGGGCGCGCACGTGGCCGCGCGCGCCCGCAGCATCCTCCCCTCGGCAACGCGTTAACGAGGTCCAGGCGCGGAGTTAAATTAAGCGGCCGCTCCGGTTATTGTTCAGGGGAAATTATGTGCCCAATTTCCCCCCTGAGCCGCGTTGCAAATTGACTCCTAAGTGTCCCGTGAAATGGCTGCATAATTTGCACATTTGAGAAGCAGGAGCGGCCCGAGCGAGCGCCGCCGCTTCCTGGCTTCGCCTCCCTCCCCGCGCTCGCCCGCTTCTCGCGGGTTTGCCCGCCGCTTTTTCGCCCCGTCCGCGGCTCTCAGGGGCTTCAATCTCAGCGTGCGAAGTGGATCCACCCTCCAAACAGGGGAGTTCGGCAGCTCTCAGCGCTGTGGGAGCAGAGCCGAGGCCGCGATCCCCTTCCCTGCTCCATCCCCGATCCCTTCCCACTCCCCGCTCCTTTCTTTTCCTGTTCCTTTCCTTTCCTTTCCTTTCCTTTCCTTTCCTTTCCTTTCCCTTTTCCTTTCCTTTTCCTGGTTCCTTTCTCTTTCCTTTCCTTATCCCTTTTCCTTTCCTTTTCCTTTCCTTTCCTTTCCTTTCCTTCCTCTTGCCTTTCCTTTCCTTTCCTTCCTTTCCTTTCCTTTCCTTCCTTTCCTTTCCTTTTCCTTTTCCTTTCCTTTCCTTTCCTTTCCTTCTTTCCTTTCCTTTCCTTTCTTTCCTTTCCTTTCCTTTCCTTTTCCTTTCCTTTCCTTCCTTTCCCTTTTCCATTTCCTTGTCCTTTTTTCCTTTCCTTTCTTTCCTTTCCTTTCCTTTCCTTCCTTTCCTTTCCTTTCTTTCCTTTCCTTTCCTTTCCTTCCTTTCCTTCCTTTTCCTTTCCTTTCCTGTTCCTTTCCTTTCCTTTCCTTTCCTTTCCTTTCCTTTTCCTTTCCTTTCCTTTCCTTTCCTTATCCTTTCCTTTCCTTTCCTTTGTCCTTTCCTGTTCCTTTCCTTCCTTTCCTATTCCTTGTCCTTTCCTTTCCTTTCCTTTCCTTCTTTCCTTTCCCTTCCTTGCCCGTCCCTTCCCTTCCCTTCCCTTCCCTTCCCTCCCTCAGGAATGTGGGGCTTGGGGACATTGGGATCAGGGACACAGGGTTTTGGGCTCAGGGATGTGGAGCTCAGGGACACTGGGATCAGGGACATTGGGATCAGGGACACAGGGTTTCGGGGATCAGGGACACAGGGAGGCTCCAAGGCTGCTCCCAGCCCATTTCCYATCCCCTTCCCTGGGCTGGGGGGATCAGACTGGGAGGTTCAGATTCCCCCCAGTTAGGCCAGGCTTTGGATTAGGCTCTGAATTAGGTCAGGGCCTGGGATCTCCCACCCCTCCTCTTTTCACCCTGCATCTCTCTCCGGGATGGAGCTGGGATTCCATGGCCAGCTCAGAGCTGCAGCCCCAGGGCAGGTGGCACAGGTGACACGGGTGACACGGGTGACACAGGTGGCACAGGTGACACAAGTGACACAGGTTGTCGACGGTTGGTCACAAGATTTTTGGGGTGAAGGAAGAGACGAGATGGGCTCCATGATCAGAAGGCTTGATTTATTATGTTATTATATATACATCTATTATACTATACTAAAAAGAAAAGAAAAGGAGAGTTCTAGAAGCTGCTAACTTAAGAATAGAATAGCAAGAATGATAACAAACCCTGCTCTCTCGGACTGTGTCCGAGAGAGCTCAGTTCTGGATTGGCCATTATTTCCAAACACTCAATCTGGGCCAATCCAGAACTGACCTGTTGCATTCCACAGAAGCAGATAACCTATTGTTTACCTTTTGTTTCTGGGGCCTCAGCTTCCCAGAAGGAAAAAATCCTAAAGAAAGGATTTTAGTGAAAAGGATGTCTGTGACAACAGGTGACACAGGTGACACGGGTGACACGGGTGACACGGGTGACACGGGTGACACGGGTGACACAGGTGACACAGGTGACACGGGTGGCACGGGTGACACGGGTGACACGGGTGGCACGGGTGACACGGGTGACACGGGTGACACGGGTGACACAGGTGGCACAGGTGACACGGGTGACACGGGTGACACAGGTGACACAGGTGACACAGGTGGCACAGGTGGCACAGGCACAACCAGCGTGGCCCAGCTTCAATCAGCCCCATCCCACCTCAATTCTCACA
>NDFG01000005.1:231046-262287 GCA_002167245.1 Sporophila hypoxantha | reverse complement strand
CAACCATAAAGAGTCTTCCTGTAAAAAAATTAAATTATATAGGGGGAAGAAAAATCCAGGTGGGTWGAAATACTTTTCATTCCAATTTCACCTCTTAAAGCTACTTTAGCTGTCCTTAAAACAGAAATTTCAAAAAAGCTACTTTTGAATTTAAAAAAAAGGGAACAGAGTGGCCGCTCTTTGGTGCCATCAAGATGTAACTGGCTTTGGAAAACCTCTGCATGTGGGAGTGGGATCCTCCATCCCCAGCYGTGCAGGTGCCTGAGGCAGGTGGGAATTCAGCCCCAGACTCTGAGGCAGTGGCAAGGCTGGGACGCTGCTCCCTCCCCTGCTCCAGCTGTGTCACCCTGACCGTTCCCCAGCGCTTGGGAGAGGTTTGGAGGCAGCACCCGGGTGCTGGATTGGGTGGCGGAGTTTTGGGGGCCTCTTCATGCAGAGTTGGCTTTGCAATTATCTGGGTGCTGGTTTGGTGCAAATATCTGGGTGCTTGGTTTTGGGTGCAGCGCCCTGGCACAGCTCTGCTCCCCCAGGGGCTCTGGGGGCTCTGTCCCTGCTGTGGGATAGGATGTCGGGGTGTCACGGGGGTGTCACGGGGGTGTCACAGGGGGTGTCACAGGGGCTGTCACGGGGGTGTCACAGGGGGTGTCACAGGGGGTGTCACAGGGCGGATTTGGAGGTGTTGGGGTCACCAGCTCAGCCTCCCGCTGTTCCCATCAGTAAATGAGGCTCAGCGCCCCTGTCCTGCCTCTGCCCCGAGGGTTAAACTCGATGTTCCGAGCGCTCTTCCCCCACCCGGCCGCCCCTGTGCGTGTCCCCAGTCCCCCCGTGCCTCAGTTTCCCCGCCGCTCCCCCCTTTCCCCAACCCCACAGCTTCGCTGCGCGCCGGGGACCGAACGCGGCAGAAACCAATTAGCGCAGGCATTAATGAGCAAAACGCGGGGAGGCCCAAAGAACACCAGGCCGGGGGGGAAGGGAGGAGGCTCCATCCAGCGGGGTGCTCCAACCAGCGAGGAGAGACACCCCCCCCCCCCAAAAAAAAAAACAAAAAACAAAACTTTTCCAGTTTGGTAAAATATACCCTCCAAAAAAAAAAAAACCAAAAAACAAAACCACAACTCCGGCGAGCGAGCGGGGGGCGCGGGGGGGGAYGCTCGGGCGGGGAAAGCGGCTGCACCTGCTTTAGAGGAACTATGGTAGGGCGGCCGGCGCCCGCCCCGCGCCGCCGCCGCGCCCGCGCCGCCGCCGCGCCGAGCCGGACCTGAGAGCGCGGCCACGGCCCGGCCGGCCCCGGCTGCCCGCGCCCAGCCCCGCACGGAGCTCCGCGGCTCGGAGCCCCCCGGCCCGGCCATGCCGCGCCGCCTCTGAGCTCCGGCCCCGCCGCGCCCGCCCCGTCCAAGTTTGGGGAAGGTGCCGGTGCGGGGAGGGCTGCGCTGGGCTGGCGGGGGAAGCAGCGGCGCGGCTCATGCCCGCCCCGGAGCCCGGCGAGCGGCGCGACCAGGTGGGTGCGAGCGGCGCGGGATCCCGTCCCATCCCATCCCATCCCGTGCGCGGGTGTCCCCCGGGGTGGGATCCCCCGGCAGGTGCGGGGGGCTCGGGCCGTGTCCCCCCCCTTCCGGTGTCCCCTCGCTGCCCCCCGGCGGGCCGTGCCCCGCGCTCGGCCGCGCCGCGCTCGGAAGTTTTGTTACGGCGCCCGGACAAAGGGAGCGGGGCCGGCGCTGGGGGAGCCGGGGCTCGGCGGGGCGCGGGGGGCACCGAGCGTTCCCCGGGGGGGGCGCGGGGGTCCCGGTGCGCTCCGAGCAGCGCGGGGGTCCCGGTGTGTGCGGGCTGCCCCGCTCCGAGCAGCGCGGGGGTCCCGGTGCGTGCGGGCTGCCCGGCTCCGGGCGGGCTCGGGGGTCGCCGCCGCCCCCGAGGCGTTTTGGGCGGCCGGTAACCGGGAAGGGACGGGGGGGTCGCAGCCCCCTCGGCGAAGGAGGGGTCGGGCCCCGGGAAAGTTGCGCTGCCGCCGGCACAGCCGCGCTGCCGGTGCCGGATCCGGACCCGCCTCCGCTTCGGGGGTCCCGCACCCCCCGAGGGGGCAGCGCACCGGGGTAGGGGGGGCCCGGCCGCCCCTGCCCTGCAGCCGCCCCAGCGCTCCCTTTGTTGGTGCTTCCCATTTCCTCCCCATCTTTTCCTTTCTCTCCGGCAGTTTTGGTTTAATTCCGGCTGCTGGAGGGGCTCGGGTGGGTTTTTTCCCCTCTTTTTTTTTTCCCCCTCCTCCATCACATTTTAACTCAGCCTCGACCCGCCGCCGCTCGGGCCCGGGGGGGTGTGATTCCCTCCTTGGAGAGAAATCCGTAAGTCTGCCCCAAGTTTTGCAATTCCTGCGAGAAGCAGCAGCCGCCGCCGTCCCCGACAACCTGCAGCCTGCCCGGCCGTCGCTCCCGCAGCGCCCTGGGAAAATCCAACGTCCAAACCCTAACCCAGACCGCAAGGTGAGGGAGAGGAGGACGAGGCACGGCTTCGGATGGAGCTGGAGAATATTCCCGAGAAAGCCCCGCAGGTTTGGATTCCGGAGGGGCTGACGGCAGCCGCCTGCCCCGCGGCTCACCCGCGCCTGGGTTTCACCCGGTTGTAAAGTTTGCGGGGGTTCCGTGCGCCTTTGTTTGGACGGGGAAAGAGGTTGGGGAGGCTTTTCCAAGGATTTTGGGTGGGTCTCTCTAACCAGGACACGATGCCCGGTGCCGCAGGGACGCTGCCGGCTGCGGCTGCTGGTGGTACCGGCAGTGATAACGTGTGTTCGGGAAGAGTTTTTATTACGGAGCATCGTCTTCTGGGAGTTCCGAAATTCCCGGGCAGACAGCGTGTGCTGGCTCACCCGGAACCCTGGATCAGCCTCCGGCAACATCCCCTTCCCACCGCGGTGTCCGCCGTCGTTGCGATGCTCTCCCGGCGCTGGCAAAGTTCAGGGATTTCTGTTCTTCCCCGCTCCTCCGTGGGATAAACAAACGAGCCTCTGTCTGCTCTGCCCTCTCCCCCTCTCCGGGAGGAAAGGGCACTTCGGGAAGTGGCCGCCGATGGCTCTGGATGTTTCTTTGGGCGTAGGAAATCTGGTTTGAGTTGGCAGGCGCGTTCGGAGGTGTGGATGGGAGAGAACAAGTGGAGCGTAATTGGGTTTTCTTTTTCCGTTTGGGAGCGATGCTGGTTTCTCTTTCCCCGTTTAAAACGCAAACAAGCCAAGGGCCGTGTGTCTGCCCCTCTCTCCCTCCTGTGCACTTTTTAATACAAATGAAAAATGTGTGGAGGAGAAAGTGGGAATAATTCACCAACCCCACTTTGCCGAGAGTCGTGGTTGGGAAGTGCCCGCTCGGAAAACTTGCGCTGAGATTATTATTTTCTTTTTTYTGCTGCTCTTAATGTAGTCCTGGAGGAATTCGTGTCCGAATTCCTGCCTGGGATCACTCCTCAGCTTCAGGCAGCTCTTTCCTCCCCATCACTTGATACCCCAAGATTTTCCTTTTCCCACCCTCCACCCCAACTTCCATCGGATTAAGACCTCACTTCTCCGCAAGCGTCATAAAGCTGTGGGGCAGACAATAAAACTGTTATTAGTTTCTGTATTAAAAGGTTGGGTTGTTTTTAACCCAAACCAGAAGGAGGATTTACTTTTACAAATTTCTGCTGGTGTGTTAAAAATTTACACGGGGAATGGGTTCCGTGGAGAGCAGGGATTTGATGTTAAATCAACCCAACATGTGKCTCAGGCAGGCGGCGTGACCCGGTCCCGGGTGTCGGCAGGGATGTGTTCCCTTTCATGCCTCCCCATATCYTCSATYAAAACACAGCAAAGTCTCAGGGTTTTCCAGAATCTTAACTCTAAATTAAKGATTTTAATTTTTTTTTAATTGCCRCCCCACCTTAAAGTCCGTCAAAAATAAATTTAACAAGCTCCAGGAGCGGGTGGGTGGAGGAAATAATCAGGTTTGGAAAAATTACTCTTCTCTCCCCCCTTTTTATTTAATTTTTACTCCTTCAGGTTGCTTAAATAAAACTGGAAAAGGGGAAAATGTGGGGGAGAAGGGGCAAAATTCCCTGTGCCAAACCAGGGAGCTTTGTCAGGGCTGTGGAGCCCTGGGAGGCTCCGGCTTCTCCTGCCCTTTGTGGTGTGGGATTGGGGGCTGTGGAGAAGATCCCGAAGCCCTCTGCTCCCGGGATCTCCCAGAAATAACGCTGGGAACTTCTGCTTTGAGCTGCCCTCCGTTTATTTTCATGTGGAATTTTAATTTATTATTTGTTGGGGGTGGTTTTTTTTTTGTGGATCTCCCCCATCCCAAAGCCCCTTTTTAACGGGATTCTCAGTGTGGGGATGGGGGTGCGTCCGTTCCTGGCCGGATCGAGCATCGCTGGCAGGTAAAATATAAAATCCAAAGTAGTACCAAAGTTGGATTTGATGGGGGGAAAAGTGCAGGAGAACGGGATCTGTGTGGAAAATCCCCCTCCCCAACCCCTGCACCCCGGGATGTGTCGCCCAGCAGGGTCAGGGAAGGAGGAGGTGAGGGGGGAAAGGCTGAGCAAACGGAGCGAGGTGGAATAAAACGGATTAAAGTTGCTGCTGGGGGAGGTGGGSARGGGGCTGGAGAAACAGATAATATCCAAAATATCTGTAAAATCCATATCCAGCCCCGCTGTCCTGCCTGGAAACCAGGCAGCCGTAGGTTTTACATCCCCTTTGGAAAGGGGAAGAGCAGGGAGCATTCGGAAAACAACAACAACAACAACAACAAAATCAGTGCGATGTATAAAACCAAGTGACACTAAAATATCTCCTCGGGCCCTCGGCCTTTCTCTCCTAATAACCCGGCAGGAATGCGAGTGCACTCAGTTGTGAAGTTGCTGCCCGGAGAGCCCGGGAGCTTTTCTTTTCCGCCGCTGGCTCGGGGGATGCTTTGAGTCTGCTGATGTTTGTGTCTCGCTGTGGGGCTGGGGAGGGGCCGGGGGGCTCTGCCTTTCAGGGTTTTCTCTCCTTTGATTTTTTTCTTTTTTTTTTTCACCCCCCCCCCTTCCCCACCATCCTTTTTTTTTTTCTCTCTTTTCTTGTCGGTCCGGCGGGGAGCGGGGCCGGAGGGGGAGAGTTGTGGGGTTGGGATTGCCTTTGTGGCAGCAAGGTGGGGGGCAACGGGAACAGGCTCATTCTTCCCACCGGGGAAAGGCGGGAGGAGAAGCCTGGAGGTCCCTGGGTTTATAACTCATACACATTTATGGCTCCTTGCCTTTCCCTTCTCTGTGGGGTTTGGGAGCATGAAAGATTTGGGGAAATTCTCTTATTTCGGGAAGGGAGGGCTGGGATGGGTTTTTTTCTCCTTCATTCCCGTGGGTTTGAAGCCCAGCAGAGCGCTGGGATGGGGCTGGCARGGTGGGTTTGGGGTCTCCAGAGGTTGTTCCCCATTTCTGGGTGTAGGAAGGGATCCCACCTCTTCCTCCAGGGCCACCCTGGGTTGTTGCTCTGCTCCCGAAATGACCCCGCTGCCGCCTCGGCRTCACCTGCCACTGCTGGAAGTGGGAACTTGAAATTTCCTGTCCCTTCCTCTCTGCTTTGCAGCTCCTGCAGCACGGACAGGGGGATTCTGCAGGGTGGGGAGCTCGCTCCTGCCCTGTGGGCATCTCCCCACTGAGGGATGAGCTCTGGTAGCACGAGAGGGMAGGAAAAAGAGAGAAAATAAAACCACTCAGAGCCTGGAATTTCCATGTGTTTGCCTCGGGAGGTATAAAAATCCTCTGTGAGCCACTCCTGGATGCACCTGATTGAAACTCAGGGGGAGCAGCTGGCTCGGAAATAACCCCAGGGGCTGGGACATGGCCCTACACGGAGCTGGTGACACTTGGGGTGGCCCCAGAGCCCCCTGAGTGGCCATGGGGCTGTGACCAGCAGCACTGGCTCCTGGGCCAGCTCAGGGCAAGGATTTGCACCCATTTTATCTCTTACAAAACCTCCTTGTGCTGCACCTTTTCAAGTCAAACAGAACTTGTAGATCAAGATTGGGCCGGGCACAGCTTGAAAAACTTCCTAATATATTTTTTTTTTCCTCCCCCCTTCTCCAAGTGTTTGGGAGATGAAATCCAGCCAAGACGCCGCTTGAGGGTTTGTTTTTGTTTTTTACAAACTTTTCCTAATTTAAACGGCTCTTGGCATGGCTCAGCACGAAATGTGTTGTGGTGATCCGGCTGCCCGTGACAAAAACGTGCTTGGAAGTGGAATGGCATCAGGGAAAAGGGAGAAAGGAGAGGCAGGAGAAGCAGAGGAGGAGGCAAGGAGAGACCCAAAGCCACGATTTATTTTGCAGGGATGAGCTGCAGGGAAGTCATTAAGGGATTCCTGCGCCACGGGCACGGGGTTGGCACCGGGATGCGCAGGGAAAGGAGCCCGGCGTGAGTCTGGATCCTTTCTCCCGGGGTTTATTTTATTTTTAAGGAGCAGCCAGGCTGTGTTTGCAGCCKGTTGTGCCCAGGTCTCTCTGGGGTGGAGCATTCTGGCGTTGCCAGCCCCGGTGACACYTCCCGGCGGCTCCGTGCCCTGGCGAGTTGGCAGCAGCTGCTGGCAGCGTGTTCCTGTGGAAGCTGTCCCTCCTCCTGGATGGCAGAGCCAGGTTGGCAGCAAAACCAGGGGTTTTTCCYTGGGAGAATAAAGGAGCAGAGGGTGGATGTGGAGGAAATCTCACCTTGCTCTGCTCAGGGCTCCGCGCTGGGTTTGTCAGAGGAAGAAGTCGGGGTAATAAAATGGTTTGATGGAAGTTTCCTTTCAAAACTGAGGGAGAGTGCACAAAATAATTTAAGGGGATAGAGAAGGGAAAAAATAATCCCTTGAGGGGGGATGGTTTTGGAGGTGATTTGGAAGTGTTTTTTTCTGCCTCATTGGGAAAACTCCTCTGGAGCTGGAATGGGCAGATGGGGCTGGGGAGCACCGGGATGGCCCAGGAGGAGGAGGAGGAGGAGGAGGAAAGGGAAGAGGAGGAAGCCCCAGTGGGATGGGTTTGTGCTGTCAGGCTGTGTTTGGCAGCTCGGGGAGATGCTGCTCCTGTTCCCACATGGAGCCATGGCCGGGAGGAGCCGCTCACCAGGAGCAGGAGCTCAGGAACGACTCCTTGGAACAGCCCTTGGCCAGAGCTGGGCTTATCCACAGGGCTTTCCCTGCTSCAGGGCTGATAAAGGCACAAAATCGGTGCCATTCCAGGTTCCTGGCTGAGCATCCCACTGCCAGCTTCCCTCGGGATCTGTCAGCTCTGATCCCAAACCCTCCCCTTGCTTTCTCTGAGCCCTGCTTTATTCCACAACCTGTAGATTTTAGGTGAGTGATTTTCTTTTTGCTGTTTATTCTGAGTCTGGGAGCTAAATGTGGATGGGACCACCTTGGGGGAGCTGTCATGGATTGGGAAGAGATGCCTTGGAAAGGAGGGAACAGTGGAGGAGGGCTGGAGGTTGGAGGCTTAATGCAGAATACAAGGCCAGGATTGTGCAGTGGAGCCAGGGATGAGCTGGGATCCCGGGTTCCCAGCAGTCCCTTCCATCTGGAGGCCCCTTGGGTTCACATTCCTGCCTCTCCCGGGTGTCTGCCATGCCTGGGAGTGAGGATTTGCCCTTCTGCTGGTGCTCCTGCAGCTGGCACTGGGCTCACAGCTCCACTGGTGCCTCCCATCCCGTGCCAGGATCATGGCACATCCCTTGGGATGGGGGTTCCAGCMCAGGGCACCCCTGCTTTGCCCACAYGGTGCTGGGGCTGCTGGGAGGGTGCTCCTGGAGCAGGGGTGACCCCACAGCCTGCAGGGACCTGGAGCTCCTGGATTCTTCACCTCCAGCTCCTGGAAAAGGGAATGCCTGGCAGGGATGGCAGGGATCATCCCGGAATGGGGGACAGTGCCCCACTGCAGCCTCAGGAAAAGCTTTTGTGGCTCAGGGTGGGCACAGCAGGGTTGGAGGAGCCACCCAGGATGAGGGCACAACTTGTGGCAGGAAATAACCTGGCAGAGCTGCAATTCCTTGTTGAGGATCCAGAGTTTTGGGCTGATCCGGGCAGGAATATTGGGCAGAGACCTTGTGCTGGACAGGGAGAAGAGCTCTSCTGTGTCCCCTCTGGGCTGTGTCCCTTGTCCCAGCAGGGAGGGAGGTGCTGAGGAGCTCTGTGTCCCCAGGAGGGGTTCTGGCACCCAGCAGCTTGCTCCTTCCTCCAGGATGCTGCCAGAGCTGGCAGTGGGAGGGAAATTCCCTGGAGCGTGGGCTAGCTTGGATGGGGAAGAGAAACACGGCATCACCAGGCCTGTTAAAAACAGAAGGAGAGCAAATAAAGGCATGGGGAGAAGTGTCCTGTCAGTTTTGAGGCAGGAAATGTTAATTTTGGAAATGTGCTGGGCCGGGCAGAGCTGCAAACCCCTGRGTTTTTAGCGAGGTGGATTCAGGTGGGATTATAAAGTCTCCAGCTTTGCCTTTCTCTGTGATTATTTCCCGAAAATTTACATTTCTCCTTTACACCCCAAACCTGCTTTCCCTGCAGCTTCCTGGATGGATTTTCATCCTGCATTTGTGCAGCAGGGTCCTGCTGGGATGGGGTTGGGTTTGTGGGCAGGGCAGGGTCCCCCATCCCCATCYCCATCCCCTGCTGCCCTGSCCTGTGCTCAGCCCCAGCAGGGTTTGGGGAGCCAGGCTGCCACAGATGTTCCCCATTAATAAATCAAACCCTCAAAATCAACAGGAATTCCTCATCTGGAAAACAAAAGGGGCCCTTCTCACCTGCTGGGTGGGTGAAGCTGGGGCTGGGGGGTGAGGAGGAGGAGGAGGAGGAGGAGGAGGAGGGTGATGCTCCTGCTCATCCCGTCGCTCCCAGCTTGTCTCAGCCTCTTGGAACTTGTCTGGGGCTCTCATCCTCAATTCTGCCTCTCTGGCAGGACCCATTCCTGTCCCTCTGATCCCAAAGCACTCAGGGTTTGTAGGGTCTGGGTTTGGCAGCAGGGCCCCTGTTCCCCCATGGAGGTGAAGGAGAGGAAGAATTGGGGCAGATCTCTGTAATTTTGGCTTTTTGTGCATATTGGGGAAGGGAGATTCTCTCAATGTGCTCTCGAGAGAAACAAGTGAAGGGAAATGTCCAAAAATCCATCCTGGGAGAGGTGGGAGCACGAGTGGGAAGGGAATTCTGGCTGAGCTCTGCTCCCGTGGCACAGCCCAACCTTCACTCCATCCCCTTTTCCCAAAGTGACAGGAGTGGGATTTGGGCTGGAACTGGGATTTGACTTCCCCAAAGTCAAACCCAGAGGTGCCAGGGGCTGCAGGGTCCAGCTCAGCCCTTTCCCATGGGATGGGTCTCAGGGCTGGGCTCTGCATCCTGAGGGATGCTCAGGACCCTCTGGATGCAGCCCACAGCCCTGTCTGGGTTATTCCCACTTCTCCTTTTAACCCAGGATAAAAAGGATACAGGACAGGGGTATTCCCAAATCCCTTGAAGTCTTTCCCTTGATTCTGGTGGGCTCCCACTGAACCAATTCCATTTTCCCTGGGAAGTGGAGCCGTGGCTCCAAATCTGGGTCAGACTTTGGAGCTGTGGGAGCAGCCCATGGATCAAACCCCTCCTCATCCCTGCACCCGTGGAATCAAACCCCTCCTCATCTTCACCCGTGGATCAAACCCCTCCTCATCCCTGCACCCGTGGATCAAACCCCTGCAGCCATGGATCAAACCCCCTGCAGCCATGGATCAAACCCCTCCTCAACCCTGCACCCGTGGATCAAACTCCTCATCCCTTCACCCGTGGATCAAACTCCTCTCTCCCTGCACCCATGGATCAAACCCCTCCTCATCCCTGCACCCATGGATCAAACCCCCTGCAGCCATGGATCAAACCCCTCCTCATCCCTTCACCCATGGATCAAACCCCTCCTCATCCCTTCACCATGGATCAAACTCCTCATCCCTGCACCTGGATCAAACCCCTCCTCATCCCTGCACCCGTGGATCAAACCCCTGCAGCCATGGATCAAACCCCTCCTCATCCTTCACCCGTGGATCAAACCCCTCCTCATCCCTTCACCAATGGATCAAACCCCTCCTCAATCCCTGCACCCATGGATCAAACCCCTCCTCATCCCTCATCCACAGGTTTTCCAGCAGCTCTGACTCTGGCACTGCTCGGAATCAGGAATGCTGGGGTGATCCCCCTGCTCTGTGGGGCTGGGGCTTTAAAATCCTCCCTGAGGAAGAGTCTGCTCCCTTTGGGAATGCAGTGGGAGGGGGTTTGGCAGGTCAGGGGGTGGTTTGGGGGTTGCTGCTGGCTCTGGGAGGGTCGGTGCTGGCTGCTCCCTCGTGTCCCCGCCGTGCCGGAGCAGGGGATGCATCGGGAGCTGCTGCTGCTGAATTTCCAGCTGTAAATTTGGGATGGAGACAGGGCCGTGCCCATCCCTCTGGGAAAAGGATGGAGGGACAGATCCCTGTCCTCTCAGAGGRGACAAACAGCTCCTTCCACTGCAGCCTGGGTCCTTCCCAAGCGCTCTGGGAATGAGCATAAATTGCTGGGTTTMTCTGGAGGTTTAGAATAATAATAGGGGCTTGAAGACTCCTGGCAGTGGGCAGGACTGTGCTGGGGCTGGAGAGGACATGGGGGACACGGGGATGTGGCTCATGTCCCTGAGGGATTTGGTGTCCCCGGCTGCATCCTCCTCATAGCCTGTCTGATTCTGTATCCTGGTGTTGTCACCTTCCCTCACCACGATGTGATGATTTTTGGTTTGGGGACGTCCCCTGGCTTGGTACCCTGCTGTGACAGCCCCTGTGACACCATGTCCTGCAGTGGGTGATGTCAGTGCTCTCTGCCCACCCAGGGGCAGTTTGGGGACAGTTCTGTGTGCCCCTGTCTCACAGGAGATGTGGGCAGAGGATGTGACCGGATTGTGGAGGAGCGGTGCCAGCGGGGCCTCGGGGGCTGTGCTGGGGCTGCCAGGGGACAAAGGTGGCACCCAGAGGGTGGGCACCCAGCCCGAGGTGGGCACCCTCACCTGTGACCCCATGCCAGAGCCCTCAGCTGGGGCTTTTTGGGATCTCCCCTAAAAAAGCAGCTTCCAGTTGTCTGGTGGTGAGTCCTGCTCAGGCAGGGCTCACGTTGGGAGCCAGGTGGGCACCGGGGACCTTGAACCCCTCCTTGCCCCAGCACCCCAAGGTGCTCACAGGGCCCCAGGACTGCAGGATGGTGACAGCAGTTGGTGAATCATTATTTAATATTTTTAAAGCATGAGGGTTATTTTTAGGAGGGGTGGAGGGAGCCCAATTCCTGTGAAAAATCCCTGGGATTTGCATGGTGCTGCGTCCCACGGCACTGGGAAGGCACTGGGGGCTTCCTTGGCCACTGAGCTGGAGCAGCARCAGCCACCTGGGGGCCAGGACACCCTAAAATTGGGCTTCAGGACCTCMCCATTGCCAGGAGGACAAGCAGGGATTCAGGACATGGATTCACTTCCCCAGCTCTGTCCCAGGCCAGCRGGATGTGCTGGGTTTGGGAGACGCMGCCGTCGCTGAGCGCTGGGGATGCTCAGGAGCCTGGATGGATCAGCACGACCTGGGAATGCTGAGTGTGACCCTGGAGCGATGCTGTGGGACCAGAGCCCTTCCCTGTGTGCCAGGCTGGCATCCAGAGGGACGCTGGAGCTGTGGCAGAGGTTTGCTGCCATCATCCCTGCAGGATCCATCCGCGCTGGGCCGGGCGGCGCCTCCCGGATTCCCCATGAAGAGCCACAGAGGGGGACRTTCCTGGGAAGAGGACATTCCTGGGAAGAGGACATTCCTGGGAAGAGGATGTGGTGGCTGGACATGGCTCATCCAGGTGACACCAAGAAGGGGACCCCGGTGACCTTCTGATTTCAGCACAGGGTCCTGGTGGGAAGCGCTTCCGGCAGCCAAGGGATGCTCCTGCTTCTCCTGCTCTCTTCCCAACGCCTCAAATATGAAATGCAGCATCCCACTCCCCTCCGTGGGCACCCAGCAGCATTCCCAGAGCAGGATTCCCAGCACAGCCCTGCTGAACATGCTGCTTCCCAGATTTTAGTGGAGAAATCTCCGGGGTTATTCCCAGCCAAGCTGTCGGGAGCCGTGTTCGTCTGCGGGGCTGGGTTTGCTCCGTGGGGTGGCAGGTGCCCAGAGAAACCAGGAGATGCTGAGGCTGGCCGTGGAGAAGCCAARCTGTGCAGGAATAAAATCAGGGAAGCTGTTTGGAAGTGTGGAGCCAGGCTCTGGCAGGGCTGAGAAACGGAGCCGGCCTCGGGTCACGCTGCCTCCGATCGGGATGCGAAGAAAAACGGACTGCAGACCAGGAGTTTGAAAATGCCCAAGGACAKTTCTTGCCCCCACTGCTTTTTTTCTTCTCCCTCCTCATGAGCAGCATAATTTCTGGATGGAAACCAGGCCTCTTCCTGCATAGAAATGGGATTTGCCGTGGAAAGCATCGGGGAGTGCATTAACCAGAGCCTTTTCCGAATGAATTTTTGCACAGACACGACGGAGTCTGGGAAAACTTGTGGCATCCGAGTTCCTCCCTCCTGCTCCTTAGGTACCATGCCTGTTTTKTCTTCCCCTCTGGATTATTTGAAGGCCAGGAGAGACTTTTAGCAAATTCCAGTCTGACTCCCCACAAACTCAGCTGGAAAATTTTGCTCCAGGTGGGGATGTGAGAGGCCGAGCCTGAGCCCTGGCATCCAGAGTGTCCCTCACCTGCTCCAGGGCATTTCTTCCTCCCTGGCTCCATCCTTGCCCTTTTCAGCCTCTCCTGATGGGATGGGGAGTGGGGAGCTCCTGGAGTTTGGGGTTTATTTTGATGTAAGAGTTTCCCCCATCGCTCCCCTTTTCTGGGAGCTTTCGCTTTCCCAGGGATCGAGTCGGGACATTTTCCCGTGTCCCTGCTCTTCCTCACTGCCACAGGGCAGTGTCCTTGAGCTTCCATCCAAGAGGAAGATGCCTCCTCTTCCTCGGGTGTTCCAGGCTCTGGGAGGCAGGTGTGGGACCATCCTGGCTGGGAATGGAGGGCACGGAGGAGATTTTGGCTGGAGCGTTCCATGTGGGAGTGCTCCGGGTGGGATGAGGGCTCTGGTGTCTGCAGCAGGAATTCCAGGTGGGATTTGCAGCARGGGGATGTGTCCCCAGTGTGTGAACTTTACARAAAAAGTGTGAGCTGGGCACWGGGTGGGTGGGAGAGGCTTGAACCRAGCTGGGATTTACGGGGAGATGCTGGAAAAACCTTTGGAAAACTGGTGTGGGTGATGCCGTGTTGGTTACAGCTCTATCCCACACCAGCAATGGGAGCTGCTGGCAATTATTTTAATGGGATTTTGGGGGGATTGTGCTGAAAACCTCATCCCAGATCCTAAAACCCTCATCCCGTGTGGAAGCACAGAGTGATGGATGGAAGTTGTGCGTGGTGGGACTCTCACCTTATCCCGTGGATTTGGGAATTTTTTTTCCCTGGGAGTTTGGAGGATTTTTTTTTTTTTTATTTTGTTCCCTCTGAAATTTTTTCCCCACCGTCTTCATTATCATTTTTGTTAATTAGATTGTGCTGGGAAMCAGTCTCTATTGAAAAGCAAAAAGCTCTGAGATGGGTTTTTCCAAGTGCGGCTGCGTTCCGGGGCTGGGAGAAGGACGGGGAGGGAGAGAGCTTGAAAGAAATATAATTTTTTAAAAAAATAATTTCTTCATAAAGCTCTTTAAAAAGAAAACCCCAGGCCCCCTTCCCCCACCACGGCCACCTCCCCTCTTCTCCCCCCCTCCCCAATTAAACGATTTGAATTTCCACGTTAACCGCTTGGTGCTTCCTCGGCGCCTCAGATGATTAGAAAGGGATATTCATTTATGCCTTTTAAACGCCGCCCCGATTAAAATCAGAGAGATTTTTTCCTTCATCAAAATCTAACATCCTTGAAAAATTAATTTGATGCCTCTTGTTATCAATTAATTGAATCTCGTTGGGAGAGAGGCTCGTGCGGCGGGTGGTTGGAGCCGGCCCTTCTGTTCTTAGTTGCTTTCCCCCCTCTCCGCTCCCTTCCGCTGCTTCCAAACACTGGGACATTATAAAACTCGGCCTTTTCTTTTTTTTTATATATTTTAAATATATTATTTTTACTCATCTCATAAAATAAAATAAATGAATAAAACTTGCTCTCGCTCTCTCTCTCTCTGTCTCTCTCCGCCCTCATCCTCCATTCCCCCTGAGTTCCTCTCGGATGAAAGACCCTTTTTTCCYTTCCTTTCTCTCATCCCTCTTTCCTATAACTTCTGAGAAAGGGGGAGAGAAAGAAAAGTTGGGGCTTTCAGCAATTTCTCGGCGGCCAAGGTCCGTCTTTCTTCCTTTCTTTAACGGGGGATATTGGATATTTCATTTGAATCTCCTTTTTTTCAATTAAAAGTGCCCCGTTCCTTCTCTTCCAGCTGCTCCATTCTCCTGCCCTGGCTCGGCAGCCGGAGAAGCGATTTTCCTTTCTTTAATATTTCAGCTCTTCCCCTGAGACGGGCTGCCTGCCTTATTTTTTTTTTTTTAATAGACTTTTTCTCCCTCTATTAAACTTTTCCAATCTTCGTCCCTTTATTTTTTTTCCCTTCCCACCTCTTTAAACAAAAAAAAAAAGAAAAAAAAACACACCAAAAAAAAAAATCCAGGAAAAGTTATAAAATGGGAAGAACTGGGTCATTCAGGAAGTTATTGAAATAACTTCAAAATTAGGCTTCACTTTCACTCTCCTTGGAGTGGTTCTGCCTTKGGATCCAGTCTCCTCCCTGGTGGCTCTGGTATTGATGTCCAGTTGGGAATTTGGGGTTGGAGGTGTTGGGGGATCACCCAGATGAGAGCAGAGAGGTGGTTTTGGGTTTCTTTGAGGGAGGGATGTRGGATGGGGATTTGGTGGGGGTGTCYCATCCAAGGACTCCTCAGGGGTGGTGAGGGGATGTGTCCCCCCAGCCCGGTGCCCTAAGGGGTGATTTGGTGTCAGGACCCCAGTGTCACCTCCCCCTGTGCCCTGCACTGTCCCCTCACTCCTTGTGCCCAGCTGGGTTTGGGATCTGGCAGGTGAGAGGCTCTCCCAGCCCTACCTGTCCTCACTGAGGGGCCTCTCCYGCTCCTCTGTGGGGTCACCAAGGATTTTGGGGCTGGGGAGAGGGTGACCCTGATCCATGTGCACAGAAGGGGAGTTTTGGGATCTTTGAATTCCYATTTGGATCGTGTTGGGCTGAAGGAGAGCATGTTTTTAAGTGGATGAGAAATGAGGGGATGCAGGGCTGGACCTGGCACTGTGGTGGCTGATGTGGCTCCATGGGGACTTCCTGGATTTTGGGCAGTGCCCCTGGCTTTGCTCCCAGTGGGAATCCTGCAGCATTTGGGCACTGGGCCTGCATCCCAGCCTGATGGGACAGAGGTGCCAGACCTGTATCCTGCCATGATGGGAACACAGGAACTGGTCCTGCATCCCACCTGATGGGACAAGGTGCCAGACCTTATCCTGCCCATGATGGGACACAGGAACTGGTCTGCATCCCAGCCTGATGGGACACAGGTTGTTGGACCTTCAGCCACCACTGATGGGGCAGAGGAACTGGACCTGCATGCCAGCCTGATGGGGCACTGGTACCAAACCTGACCCATTGGGACACAGGTTCTGGTTCTGCATCCCAACCCACCAGGACATGGGTACCAAACCTGCATCCCTACCTGGTGGGACAGGGATTTTGGACCTGCATCCCAGCCTGATGGGGCTTGGGCACCAAACCTCTATCCTGCCCCACTGGGATGCAGGAACTGCATCCCAATCTGATGGGACACAGGTATTGGACCTTCAGCCACACCTGATGGGCACAGATACCAAACCTGCATCCCTGCCTGATGGGAAACAGGTTCTGGATCTGCATCCCGACCTGATGGGAGGCAGGCATTGGACCTACATCCCAACCTAATGGGGCTTTGGTACCAAACCTTCATCCTGACACACTGGGACATGGATATCAGACCTGCATCCCAACCTGATGGGACACAGGCATTGGACCTACATCCCAACCTAATGGGGCTTTGGTACCAAGCATCCATCCTGACACACTGGGACATGGATATCAGACCTGCATCCCAACCTGATGGGACACAGGTGCTGGATCTGCATCCCGACCTAATGGGACACAATTGTTGGACCTGCAACCCCACCTGATGGGGCACTGGTACCAGACCTGCATCCTGACCCATTGGGACACAAGTTTTGGACCTGCATCCCAACCTCATGGGGCTTGGGTATCAAACCTTCATCCTGACCCACTGGGACATGGATACCAGGCCTGCATCCCAGTGTAATGGGACATGGGTACCAGACTTTCATCCTGCCTCAGTGGGATGTGGATATCAGACCTTCATCCCAGTCTAATGGGACATGGGTACCAAACCTTCATCCTGCCTCAGTGGGACACAGGTACCAAACCTGCATCCCCACCTGATGGGACACAGGTGGTGGACCTGCATCCTGGCCCACAGGATGCTCCATCACCCCAGCAGTGACCCAGAGACCTCCAGCACCCACCGAGGGGCTGCCCCCGGGTCCCCACGTGTGGTGGCTCCAGAGCGTCGAGGTGGGAGCCCCGTGCTCCACGTCACTATTTAATTAGACGTCCCTGATTAACAAAACTTGGCGTTAGGCTTCCTCCTGCCCTCATCTTTCCTGGCTCCGAATCAATGGCTTTGATATGCTAATTAGGGAGTAATTTAATTTCAAAAGGCCGCAATTAACAAGGGTGTTGTGGACATGCTGTAGTTAAGCGGCGTAATCTAATTTGCATTAGTAACAAGCAGGGACTAATTAGAAGCTTAATTAGACACTTAGACGGCTCTTGTGTTTACTTTCTTAATGAGATGGAGTGGGGTTCCTTTTTTTTTTAATCTTTTCAAGAGCACAGCGAGGGAAGCAGGGATGGAGCAGGATGGGGCAGCCGGGCACGTGCTCYGGGATGGAGCAGCAGCCCCGCGGTCCCAACACCGGCCCGGCCACCTCCAGCCAGTCCCACACCCACTCTGGGAGGGGTTTTGTATTCCTCGAAGCTTGGAAGGGAATGGGAGAGGTGCCAGGCRGGCATTGGTGTCTCTGGGAATGTGTGGGGTGGGTGTGGGATCACCTGTGGGGTTGGCKGCACTTGGGGCAGCTCTGGAGAGCAAGGGATGCTCTGGGGGTGGCAGGTTCTGGAGAGGCAGGTGGGGCTTGCCAGGAGCACAGGAACCATCCCAGSGTTTCCCATGTTGGAGTCCTCACAYTGCCAGGTGCTCTCCAGCTCTCTGATCCAAGGATCCCTGATTTTTGGGGGCAGGAGRACCTCGCTGTGGCCATCCCTGCCTGGTTTCCCTAGAGCAGCAAAGGCTCCTCACTGCCTGCCAGTCCCTGGTGCCCACGAGTGTGGCTGGGCTGGGCTGGCACCGAGGCAGGTGAGGAGAGCCAGGGGGTGAAGGTGAAGCACCAGAGGTTGGCTCTTCCCAAAGAASTTGCTGGGAGCGAGATGAAAGTGGRAGATGAAAGTGCCCAGAGGTGAGATCCCATTAAAGCAGTGCCTGGGCTTAGCCGGTCCCTGGTTCCTTAAATATCTTCTAATTTACAGTAATGCTCCAGATTCGTCTCAGCTCCCCCAGACTTTTATTTTAATCCCCTTTCCACATTTCCATGTGTTTATGTGTTAATTAAAGGGTAAAAAGCCACTCTTGGAGCAATCCTGGGCTGCTGCTTCTCTCCAGCGAAGCCTTTTAGGATTAGCAGCCGCTTCCTAAAGCCTGGCGGTGCCGGAGCAGGACGGGCAGGTTGCTCAACTTTCTGTAGCTGGGAGCAGATCCAGTGCCTGGGATCCAGCTTTCCTGAGTCCTCTTCTCCTTCCAGAGGTGCAGAGGAGCATCCTGCAGATTTCTGAGGGCTTTGGGAGGGTTTGCTGTGTCCGTGCTCCTTCGGGATCCGCCGGTACCCAGGGCCTGCTCCCCTCCGTGTCCTGGCCAGGCTGGAGCTGGGAGGAAGGCTCTGGAATACTGCTTTGGGACTGGGATGGCTCTGGAATACTGCTTTGGGACTGGGATGTGATGGGAGGGGTGGAAACAGCCTCTGGAAGGTCTCAGTGTCAGTTTTGTGTGTCACCTGTGCTGTCCCAGCTCATGGAGATGTAACGGGAGAGTTTTCCCAGTGGTGTTTCCCACTGTTATTCCTCATCCCAATTGGCTGATGGTTCAGGAGTTCTTGGAGTTTGTGGCTGAGGACACTCAGGGCAGGGTAACCCACAGTGGTTGGGGATGGGGACTCGAGGACAGGGTGGGGGTGACACTGGGTCCATGCGTGGCCCACGAAGGGCAGCCCAAAATTACGGAGCTGCCGAGGATAATGAAAAATAGGGAAAGCTGCTGAAATTGGTGTTGGGACAGTGGTTTCTGAGGAGCTCGTGGTGTGGCTGTGGCTGTTCCAGCGGGTCCTGGAGGCTGGGAAATGCCACTGAATTTTCCTGTCCTTGGAATCAGGTGGACCAGTGCTGGCATCGCTTCCGACGGGTCTGGACGGCCTAAAATTCCTTGGGAGTTTTTTTGGGGGGAAACCACTGTTTCATCTGCTCTTGCTGCTCCTAAAATCCCACATCCATTGCTTTGAGSCCATGGTTTTGGTCACCTCCACGTTCATCCTTCCCTTCTGGAAGGCTCGGTGGCAGTGCCAGGCTCCTGGCACGGAGTTCCCACGGGAATTGTGGAATTGTGGCACACGCGGTGGGAGCCGCGTCCCCAGCCCCTGCTCCAGCCCCTCCCTCCCAGGGAAGCTCCGGGCATCCATCAGGCTGTTAATTGCGCTAATTAGAGAGTGCGGAGGTGTTAATTGGAAAACCCTGGGATCGTGCCTGTTTGCGGGAGGGATGGATGTCAATAAAGCGGGATTGATGACTGGGATGGAGCGTGCTCCGCGCAGGTTAGTGGCGAGTCGGGGGATGTCAAGGAAATGTTGCTGCTCAGATGAAGCAATTGTTAATTAAAAGCCGCGGTAATTAATACACCCTCGTTGCCATATGGTCCTGCCGAAGGCAGGGGGATTCGTTGCTCCGTTTGTAATTCTCCGTTTCCTTCCCTTTGTCCTGCGGAAGGTGCGTGGTTGGATAAAAGGGGGGAACAAAAAACGCAGAGCGGTGGTTCAGCGAGTCTGAAATGGTAATTAATGGTAATTAACGCTCCATTTGTGCAGCTTCTGTTGCTGTTGCCGTTGGAGGGGGCTCCTCCCTCCCCTTTTAACCAAACCCACCCTTTCCCTCTGGATGTGGGTGTTGTTGGATCTTCCCGCTGACTGTCTGGGCACCGTCCCTGCCTCTCTGCCTGGGGGAAGGTCTGATCCTGCCGAGCCCCTCTGGATGCCGTGGAGGAGAATCCCTGGAACACTGCTGGTGTTTGAACTGCGAGGGATGAGCAGCAGGAGCTGGGATGCTGCGGATCCCTCCCGGCTCTGTGCAGGGCTGCACGTGTGCTCTGGCATCGTTCAGCCCAGCTCTGCTCTTCCCACTCATCCCAGATCCGTCCTGGCTGGAAAAGTGCTTGTTCCTAATTTAAATCCACTTTATAACCTCGCAGACACCGGCTTCGTTTTTATTTTTTCTTTTTCTTTAAGGTTTTGTAAAACTTTTTATAGGAATGGAAATATTTCCATTATTATGATGATGACTTTCTTTTATGACTTCCCTCGCAGCGTTGTTGGGATCCCAGACACTCCAGCATCCCAGAGGGGTTTGGGAACGGGAAGTGGAGTTTTACAGGACTTGGAGAGGGAACTCAGCTGGCCCGGTGTCCCCAGCTCCGGGAATCACCCGGGCTGCAGGAATCTGCTCCAGCATCCCGCCTCTGGCAGGGGCTGGAACCACCAGAGCGAGCCCACAGCTCCTCCACCAGCAGAGATTTCCTCCTAATTCCCAACAGTTAAACTCCAGTTTATGCCCGAAGCCAGGAAAGTTTTATATCCTTTCCAAAACTGTCTTTTTTTCTTTTCTTTTTTTTTTTTTTGCCTTTTTTAATACTTCCTGTTGTAACTCTGGATATTCCTGTTCTCCATGTAAAAGTCAAATCCCTGCTGGAATCCTGATGAGTTTCTGMCCCTGGTGATGCCGTTGGAGTGTCRGACACGAAGCGTTCCCCGTGGGGCCTCGTGGATTTCAGAGGGAAAAYGGGAATAGGAACGGCAATAATTTCATATTTCTGAACTTGAAATCCTTGAAATTCGAAGCGGGGAAGGAAATAATGTAGTTTTAAGGAAAAAGTGRGGGGTTCATTCCAGATTTTTGCTGCTAAGGCAACATCCTTTAAGCATCCCATCGTTGGGAAGCTGCTCCAACCAAACCCAAATCCCAATAATCCCCTTAACCTTGAGCTGTCCCACAGCCACTGGTGTGTCACCCCCAGAGCCCTGGGACAGTGGGAGGGAGCCAGGAGCTCCCCTTGGGAATGGATGTCACTCATATCCCCTGCGGAAATGACTTTTGAAATGCAGATAATCTCCAACATGCAAATGAGCAGCTCGCTGCTCCCTGTTTAATATGAATGATCAGCCCCTGAATAGCGATTATTACACGCCACATTTCAGCAATTATGTTGTTCCTGGTTTGTCTCGCTGCCTTTTGGGGTGTGGAGGGGGGAAATAGGGAAGAAAAGAGGGTGGAAAGAGAAAGGGGGGTGGTGTTTTTTCATCCCATCCCTCTGGTTTTGTTCCCGTCTTGTTACAAACTCCGCGAGCGGCGGTGGGTGAGCGCTGAGCCCGTGCTGGTGGGATGGAGGGGTGTGGAAATAAAACTGCTTTTCCATGGAGGAAAACGTGTGTTGGGAAGGAGGGAGAGACCCTCACTCCGGGGTGGATTCTGTGCTGCCACTTTTGTGTGTCAGGGCTGGACGTGGCACCAGCTGGATGTGGCAGAGACCAGTGCTGGCTGTGCTGGTGCCGTTTCCTCCAGTGCCAGCCCAAATCCAGGAGTTTCTCCCAGAAAAAGGCACCCTCAGCTTCACAGCCACCAACCTGCCACTCATCCGAGCCCACTGAGCAAAAACTGGGAGAAGGGAAGGATTTTCCAACCCGTGTTCTGCCGGGCTCTCATTCCCACATCCCAGCTCTGCCGTTCCTTTGGGKTTCCTCAGCCTGGCACCTTCTGCCAGGTGGTTTTTCCAGCTGGGAAGTGGTGGTTTGCTGGGAGATGAAGCACTTGGAGGGAATGTTTCGACTTTKTTAGGGTTTTTCAGGGTGGAATCCGAGGTTCTCTGCATCTTGCTGGGGCTTCGGGTGTGCTGTCACCATGAATACCTTGGGATTTGGAGAAAACAGATTCCTGGAGCTCTGTGCCTTGCTGAGGCTTCGGGTGTGCTCTCACCATTAAATACTTTGGGATTTGGGGAAAACAGATTCCTGGAGCTCTGTGCCTTGCACCAGGCTCAGGGAAAGCTAGAATTGTGGGTTTTCCTAAGGACTGGGTTGCACCTGCTTTGCCTAGGGACGTGCACCGTGTTTGCAGCAACTCCACGTTTATTTTTTGGGTGGCGAACCGAACACAACTAAAACCCAACACGCTTTGACACCCATCCCATCGGGATCAGCGATCTCAGCCCCCRTTCTCAAGCTCTTCTCTCCCCTCTCTAGGTCCTGCTAGCGAGTCATGATGGTTGAATCTGCCTCGGAGACGATCCGTTCCACGCCCTCGGCGCAGAACGGGGTGAGCAGCCTGAGCAATCAGCCCGATGGCGGTGGCGGCGGCAGCGGGGGCGGCCCCGGCAGCGGCGGCCGCGACGGAGCTGCCGGAACCGAGGCCAACGGAGAGATGAGCCCCGTGGAGCTCCTGCACTTCCAGCAGCAGCAGGTAATTCAGGCAAACCTGTTCCTTCAAGCCTGGCTTGCACAGGCAGCRGGGTTCCGCAAGGATGCGGTTTGGGGACGACGTCGGGTTTTGCCGTGATTTGYRCTCGGGGTTGGTTTGCACCAGGTTTGGCCATTCGTGRTTGAGGTGTCCCACATTCCTTGGGAAGCAGAGCCCATCCATCCAAACCTGCTGGTTTTTTCCTGCCTGCTCTGGCCCCCATCAGTCCAAGGGGMTGAGACGCCAAAAACCTTAGCAGTAACACCAGGAGCAGGTCCTCCCTAAGAGGATTTTGGTTTTCCAGGAGCTGCTTTCCCATTCCCAGCACTCCTGGAGCACTCCAGCAGCAGCAGGTAATTCAGGCAAACCTGTTCCTTCAAGCCTGGCTTGCACAGGCAGCGGGGTTCYGCAAGGATGCGGTTTGRGGACGACRTCGGGTTTTGCCGTGATTYGYGCTCGGGGTTGGGTTGCACCAGGTTTGGCCATTCGTGGTTGAGATGCCCCAAAAATTCGTGGTTGAGGTGCCCCAAAAATCAGGTTTGGCCATTCGTGGTTGAGGTGCCCCTGCTTGCACAGGCAGCGGAGTTCCACAAGGATGTGGTTTGGGGACGACATCAGATTTTGCTGTGATCTGCACTCAGGGTTGGGTTGCACCAGGTTTGGCCATTCGTGGTTGAGGTGCCCCAAAAAACAGGGGTTTGTCCTTGTCCCACATCCCTTGGGAAGCAGAGCCCATCCATCCAAACCTGTTCCTTCAAGCCTGGCTTGCACAGGCAGCGACGTTCTGCAAGGATGCGGTTTGGGGACGACATTGGGTTTTCCTGTGATTTGCACTCAGGGTTGGGTTGCACCAGGTTTGGCCATTTGTGGTTGAGGTGCCCCAAAAATCAAGGGTTTGTCCTTGTCCCACATGCCTTGGGAAGCAGAGCCCATCCATCCAAACCTGCTGGTTTTTTCCTGCCTGCTCTGCTCCCCATCAAGGGGCTGGGACACCAAAAAACTTGGCTGTAACACCAGGAGCAGGTCCTGCCTGAGAGGATTTGGGTTGTCCAGGATCTGCTTTCCCATTCCCAGCACTCCTGGAGATTGAACCTCACCCACAGGACACGTGTGACAGTGACATGTGTGTGCAGCAGCCCTGGGTTAGCCCCTGCCACACGTGTCCCCTCTCAGCCCTGGGGACGTGCCTGCAGCTTACCTTTCCAAACAAACTTTGGCAAAAAAACATCAATTTCCCTGCTCGGCTACTAAATAAGGCAATGATCCCTCTCCTCGTACGGAGATCGCCTCCCTGAGCCATAAATTCCAGCGTGAAAGCTGTAAAAAATTGCTGTGTCTGATACTTTAGTAGGGAGTGCTGTAAATCCATTACCTGGATAACAGGCGTTCCGCACGCCGCTAAGCCCCTGTTCCCCGCATCCAAAGGGTAATCATGCGTGTAATGCTGCTGCCAGTGCCCCTCTGAGGAGCTCCCTGCTCTCCCTCCTGGAATTCCAGCGGATAACGGGAGATCCGTGTGTCCCCCCAGCCAAAAAGATGCGAATCGTGGCTGTGAAATGGGGGATCTCCTCCAGAAAATCGGGTTTTTCGTCCTTGTGGATGCTCACAGTGGATGCTGATGTTTCATTTCAMCCCCGTGGCGTTTCTCCTGGTGGAAAGCTGGCTGGTCTGTGGGATTATTAAAGCAGAGGGTTTGGTGAACTTCCAAAAAAACCAAGTGAYACCTCCAGCGACAGCACCTGGGGAAGGGGGAGAACCTATCCCGAGGATTATCCATCTTCCTGCTTCAGGGAGCAGGCTGAGCACCAGCTGGGGTCAGGAATAAATGTCCCCACAGYGGGAGTTTTGGACAATTAGGTGCTTGATGGAGGCTTTGCTCCATCCCCGGGAGCACCCAGCGTTCTCCCCGGGTTTTTGGATGGCTGGGCTGTTCTGTGTGCTCACTCCCTCACCCTGGAATGGCAGCACTCCATCCTGATTCTCATTGAGCTTTATGAAATCCCCCCGAGAAACCTTGGGAAGCCTGCARGGGTGGGAGCCCACGTTTCATCCTGGTGGGCCCAAAGCTCTGTGTCTGTGGGGATTTCTGTGCCCAGATTCCATTTGTGCCCAGATTTGACCTTTTCCAGTGCCTGTCACCTCGCTGCTTTTACAGGTGTGAAGCCAAACAGGTCTTGGCAGGGAATTTTTGGGTTAAAGCTGCTCTCCAAGGGTGCTGCCTCGAGGTGGGTGGGATGTTGAGGCCATGGGGGTGTTGTGGGGTGCTCAGGGACCTTGTTTTGGGGTGTCCCTGGAGCAAGGATTGCTGAGACAGGGTCACCCAGCTCTCAACATTCCCTCATCCATCCATCCTCATCCATCCCAATCCATGCCACTTCCCAGAGAGGCTGGAAGGGGAGAGCAAGGTGGAAAGGGCATCCCCCTCCTCTTCCTCCCTCCTCCTCCTCCTCTCCCTCCTTCTCCCCAGCCTGGAGGGTTAAATCCCTGCATTTCAATGCTCGGGACGGGGCTGAAAAGCCTCAATAGCTCACAGCAGCTTTGTGCAGGGGCTGGCGGAGGGGAGAGGTCGCCCGGGGGCACCGGGGGCAGCCCCCGGCCCGGGACCCCTCCCTGTCCCCGCTGTTGCTGTGGGAACGTGGAGGGACCTCCCAAAGGGATCTGCCAGGCTGGATCACCCCGGAATTCCCTAGGGAAAAAGGAAAAGGGGAAAAAGGGAAAAAAGGGAAAAGGGAAAAGGGAAAAGGGGAAAAGAAGGGAAGAGGTAGGAAGGAAGGAAAGGAAAGGAAAGGCAAAAGAAGAGAAAGCGGAAAGGAAAGGAAAAGAAGAAAGGAAAAGAACGGAAAGGAAAGGAAAGGAAAGGAAAGGAAAGGAAGCAAGGAAAGGAAAGCGAAAAGAAAGGAAAGGAAAAGGAAAGGAAAAGGAAAGGAAAGGAAAGGAAGGTAAAAGGGAAAGGAAAGGAAAGGAAAGGAAAGGAAAGGAAGGAAAGGAAAGAAAGGAAAGGAAAGGAAAGGAAAGGAAAAGGAAAGTAAGGAAAGGAAAGGAGGAAAGGAAAGGAAAGGAAAGGAAAGGAGCTAAGGCAAAGGAAAGGAGAGGAAAGGAAAGGAAAGGAGTAAGGAAAGGAAAGGAGTAAGGAAAAGGAAAGGAGTAAGGAAAGGAAAAGGAGTAAGGAAAGGATAAGGAAAGGAAAGGAAAGGAGTAAGGAAAGGAAAAGGAGAGGAAGGAAGGAGTAAGGAAAGAGAGAGTAAGGAGAGGAGCGAGTAAGAGAGGAAAGCGAAAGAGAGTAGGAAGGAAAGGAAGTAAGGAAGTCAAAGGAAAAGGAAAAAAAAGGAAAGAGCATGGGTGATGGGGGTGCACATCCCCCAGTGTTGGCGGAGCGATTTCTCTGGATTTTTAGGAGTGGGAATAAAGCGCTGCTCAGCCACGATTTGGGGTTTTCCACGGTAGGGTTTTTTTTTTTGCTGAATTGCTGCAAAGAATTCCAACTTTTAGCCAGCAGCTGGTGTTTGAATCCATGGGGTGCAGAGAGATGGGGTCACTGCAGGTTTGGGGTGCACGGAATGGAGGGAAAGGATGGAAAAAGATCCTTGCAGACAYGGCAGAGTTCCACATGGAGAACCCAAATCCGTGCAAACCTCATGGAGCAGCGATGTCCTGGGACAGGCAAGGGGACAACCCCTGAGTCTGGCACCCCACAGGAGCTCCCTCCAGCTCTAAATCCATGGAAAAGGAGCCAGCCGGAAAATCCAGCTGCTCTGGCGTTGTTTGGGGTTGTTTTATGGTGCAAAAAATACCAAAAAAATTGCAGCTTGCTGCAGACAGACGTCAAAGAAACGGGGAGGAATAAACAAAAATAAGACTTGTTTTGGAGAAGGAGCAAACGGGACTTTTTTGGGAGTTGGGGAAGGGTGTGGAGGGGGAGGAGAGGCACTTTGCTGMCCTGGGAGAGATACCATTCCATAAAACATGTGATCACATCTCAAATATATTGTGTAATCCTCTATTATTAGGGTATTTAAGATAAAAACGAGGCTGGAGCACTTAAGTGAAACTCATCTCTCTCTTCACTTCCCTGATTCATATTTAATATTTCACTGAGGACAAATGCAGGAGCAGTTTTTCCTTTTCCCCTCCCTATTTTCCCCCTTTTTTTCCCTCCTTTTCCCCCTTTTTTCCCCCCTTTTTTCCTGCTTTTTCCCATTTTTCTCCCCTTTTTTTTTTCCTCTTTTTTCCCTTTCCTCCCCTTTTCCTCACCCTCACCCTTTTTCCTCATTTTTCCCCCTTTTTCCCCTTTTATTCCCCTTTTTTTCCATGGGGTGGGATTGTCAGGAGGGTGTTCCTTGTCCTCTTAATTAGTGGGGCTGGGTTTAACCCCTTCCCTGTGAGGATTGAGGAGTCAGGAGCAGAGGAATAAAATCCAGGAGCACTGGAGCAGGGCAGAACAGCTGGGGCTGGGCCACAGACACAGAGCTGGGTGTAAAAAGGGATTTTTTTTCATTTTCCTRTGAGGAATTGTGTCATTTTTTTGTTCATTTGGATCTCTTGGAGCCATTTGGTTCTGGTTAAGCGAGGCCAGGGCTGGGCTKGTGGAAGTGCTCCTCAATATGGCATCATTTACTGTTAATATCCAGCTAAAAATATCCCTGTGTGTTGTTTTAATGGCTCTAATTCTGGAATGTGACGATGTCATTTTTATGAGGTTAGTGTAAAAAATCTTCCTTTTTTTTTTTACCATTTTTTTTKCAGCCCTTCCCAACATCTCTCCACCCTGCAAAAGGATCAGAGGGAAAAAGGAAGATAAAAATTCCCTTCCTCCCTCTTTCCATGCAAAGTTCTTGCTTTAATGGAAAWTTTCAGGTGTTTTTATTCTTTTTGGGAGGTAAAACACCATATAAAGCTCTGATCCAGGTGGAAAATCCCTCAGCTGATTTTGGGCAGCTYGTCCCAGCTGGAATTAAAAACTCCATCCTCATAAAGTGAAATATCTGGTAAATGAGGCACTTTCAAATACCCCAAGCAAGATTTTCCTTTGTCCTGGGATTATTTTGTGTTGATTTTTTTTTGGGGGGGGGCTGTGGCTCCTCCTTTTCAGATGACCCATGGATGTCTCCGTGCTCTCCAAACATTTTTATTTTTGAGTTCTTGACCCATTTCTTCCCAATCAGGAGACCTCAGAGAGGCTCTGCTGGGGCAGGTTTTGAKGAGGAAAAGGCAAGGATGAGGATTAAGCCCACAGTAATCCAAGGTGTGGTGTGAGGCAGCTCTCCCTGGGCTATTCCAGGGCTGGAACCACGTTTGGGGTTTTTTTTGTTTTTTTGGGTTTGTTGGGGTTTTTTTGGTTTTTTTTGTTTGTTTGTTTGGTTTGGGTTTTTTTTTTTTTTGTTGGTTTTTTTGAGTTTTGTTTTGTTTTTGTTTTTTTTTTTTATTTTTTTGTTGTTTTGTTTTGTGGGGTTTTTTTGGATTTTTTTCTGGTGTTTCCCCATGGCAGAAAGGGGAATTTGTGGTGTTTACCATGGAAAAGGTAAAAATCAGCCAAAATCTGCCCTTGCTGGGGTCTRGAGAAACATCCAGCACATCCAGGGATGGAGGGGAGAAAAATCAGAATAATCCTCAGGTAGGCTGGGTGAAAATTGGAAAATGAGGTTGCTCCCGTGCTGGAGGATGTCTGGATTTGGGGATGGTTCAGAGAATTTGGGGATTTGGGGTCTGAGGGGAGRGATGAGCATCCCTGRGGGGATCCTGGGTGCAGGAAAACCTCCAGTGCTGTGGGAGCAGGTCCTGGCAGGGTGGGATTGATCTCAGCATGGCTGGGATGGAAATTTTGGCTGTTCATGGACCCCTTCCCCATCCCAGCACACAGCTCCCAGCATCTCCCACCTCTCCCTGCAATCCCAGGTRTGTTCCACATCCCAAGGAAGTTCTGGGCCTCCCCCAGCAACGTCCAGGTCCCCATCCTCTTCCTCACCCTGGAGTGTGCTGCTCTTGGGGAGGGCAGAGCCAAACCACAGCAGCCCTGGCTGTGTCTGAGACAAACTTTCTCTGGGATCATCTGCAGACTTTTTCTGGGATCATCTGCAAACTTTTTCTGGGATCATCTGCAAACTTTTTCTGGGATCATTTGGTGATTAGAGGGAGTTTGACACAAGGAATTCATTCCCAATTCTGGGTGATGTGCTGATGGATAACACAAGGATAACACTCCTGGATAACACCAGGCATTGGGATATGGGTTAATTTTTATTTATAAATCATTTTCCCTCTGGTTCACAGAGGTAAAATCCCATCTGCTCCCACAGGGATACTCTTCCTTCTGCTTTCCCACCTCCTCAGCCCCAAGGAGAGGCTCTGATTGATGGAAATCTTCATCCCCCCCACCACTGGGCTGCTCCTCCTGTCTTGTTTGGGCCAACAAATGCAGACTGACAGGTGGCTCTGCCTCCTGAATTGCGATCCTGGGGTGCGCCACATGCTCTGCCAGGTTTCCATCCCTGAGGACCTGCGCAGGTTCGCCTCCCCTGTCTGAGGGACTCTGCAGCAGGTTCCATCCCTTGTCTGAGGGGACTGCAGCAGTTCCATCCCTGGTGAGGGACTGCAGCAGGTTCCATCCGTCTGAGGACCTGCAGCAGGTTCCATCCCTGTCTGAGGGACCTGCAGCAGGTTCCATCCCTGGTGAGGACCTGCAGCAGGTTCCTCCCTTCTGAAGGGACCCATGCAGCAGGTTCCATCCCTGTCTGAGGGACCTGCAGCAGGTTCCATCCCTGAGGGACCCTGCAGCAGGTTCGTTTGTGGAGGCGCATCTCCCTGTCTGGGGACCTGCGATGCGGTTCCATCCTGTCTGAGGGATCCTCAGCAGTTCCATCCCTGAGGGACCCTGCAGCAGGTTCCGATTTCCCTGTTGAGGGACTGCAGCTAGGTTCCATCCCTGTTTGAGGACCTCAGCGGTTCCCATCCCTGTCTGAGGGACTCTCAGCAGGTTCCATCCCTCTGAGGGACCATGCAGCAGTTCCCATCCCTGTGTGAGGCCTGCAGCAGGTTCCATCCCTCTGAGGATCTCTCAGTCCATCTGAGGACCTGCAGCAGGTTCATCCCGGTCTGGGACCTGCAGCAGGTTCCATCCCTGTCTGAGGACCTTGCAGCAGTTCCATCCCTGTCTTGAGGAGACCTGCAGCAGGTTTCATCCCTGAGGGACCTTTGTCAGCAGGTTCCAGTTCTGCTTCTGCAGCTGAGCCCAGCTCAGGATGGAGAGGGGACAGAGGCAATGGAGGGAGGGGGCAGCTCCGGGCGCTTGCCAGAGAGGCCCCTGTGTGCAATTGTGAGGCCAAGTCGGGTTTTTTTTTTCCTGTAAATCTTTGTAATTTCGTGCTTCAGAGCACACCAAAGTGAGGGAGCCAGCGGGGAGTGAATTAAATTCCCCCCTGAGAGGCGGCGCGGTGGGGCCGAGCCGCCACCCCGGGCCAGCCAGGCCTTGGGAAGAGAAATTTGAACTTTGGGAAGAGAAATTCTGGGAGAAATCCTTTGCAGCACTTTTTGTGTGCTGGAGAAGTTTTGTGCAGCACTTTTTGTGTGCTGGAATTCTGTTCCTGAGGCTTTTCCCCCCTGTGTTTTTTGTGTTTTTCATCCCTTGCTGTGCTGATTTTTGCCAGGCCAGGGCAGGGCCCTGCCCTCGCTGGGTCTCCTCTGTGAGGTGGTGCTTGCAAAAATGGCAGGAATTGCACATGGAGAAGCCAAATCCATGGAAAACTCTGCTAAAAGACCCTTGGAAAAGCAACTAAAGCTCAGGGATTTGCTGTGGGGATGTGGGATGCAGCTCCAGCACCCATCCTGGTGGGAGCCTCGGGCCTGAGCTGCCATCAAGTGGATTCCTCCACCTTGGCTTTTAACTGGAATTACTGTTTTCATTTCTAAAAGTAATTAAAATATCAGATCTTGAGCTGTCATAACTGTCACAGGGTTTTTGTGCTCGCATTACCGATGCACATCTATCCCTGGTAATAACAGGGAAAATAAAATGCCCTGAAGAAAAAAGAAAACATTGGGGCTGAGGCAGCTTCGGGATCAGGACCATGGGATTTTTCCATCAGTGATTCCCAGTGGTGAATTGTGGTGTTTGTCCTACAGGATCTGAGTTTTGAGTTGTTTGGATAATAGAAGTTTGGGAGTTATTGGTTGGTGGTGCTCAATGGCCATGGGGCAGCTCTGGGTGCACAAKCCTGGGATGCAGCTCTGGAAATTCACCACAGGAATAGGAAAT
Organism: Sporophila hypoxantha; assembly: GCA_002167245.1. Lineage (NCBI taxonomy): Eukaryota > Metazoa > Chordata > Aves > Passeriformes > Thraupidae > Sporophila > Sporophila hypoxantha. The sequence goes on along the minus strand of NDFG01000005.1, from coordinate 232,193 downwards.
TAGGATCCATTTACTTATAAAATTCCTCAGGTTTTGATTTTCTTAGGGCTCTCTGGTTCATGTGATGGTGACAAACACAGTCAAGGGTGCCCAGTGCTGTGTCTGGGGTGTTTGGTTTGGGCCTCCTGCRATGAAATTACAATTTTTTTATAAAGTAAGGCTGGGTGTGTTAAACCCTTTGCTCTCAGCCTCCAACTGGAAATTCTCTCTCATTTTCCACGTGCCCTTGTAGTGCCTGTCCAGCTGCACAGAGTGGGTCAGGTGGATTTTCCACCCAAAGATGTGGCACAGCTGGGGCATCCTGTGCTCTTCCCAAGAGTTCCCTTGTGCAGAGGAGCACAGGGAGGGCCTGAAATGGGACCTAAAATGCTGGGAGTGACTTTTCATGGATGCTCCATTTGAGGAGGGGCTCTGTGGGTGCTCCTTGGTTTGGATCAACAAGTGAGGCATGTGCTGAGCTGTGAGTGGATTTGTGGGGGGGGGAAGGAGGGTGGAGATTTTTCAGAAATGAGCCCAAAAAAACCCAGAAGGAAGGAAAAAAATCTCTGTAAAGCAGAAATAAGGAGCAAAYAGGTCTGGGAGCACTGGGTTGTTTTCCTCAGAGCTTTACTCCTTTTCCTGGCTCCCAAGCTCTTTTTCTCAGCTCACGCTCRCTCCTCTCTCCTCATCTCTTCACAGGATTTTCCTTAATTTCCCTTTTTCTCCAGCTGCCCACAGGGCTGGGCATGGCTCTCTTGTACCTGTGTTTTTCACAAGTGCATTTTATCCATTTCTGTTGTTTTCTCCCTATTTTTGTGGGATTCCCTGTAAAAACTTGAAGAATTCATCACATTTTCTAGGCAAACCCCCCTAAAAACAGTCAGGTTTCATGTGTGGGCTGCCAAGCACCTCCTGGATCATCATCAAATCCACTCAGACACATTCCTGGATTGATTCAGGCTGGAATCCTGCACTTGGCTTCACCCAAAMCTGGCTGGTGACTGGAACTTTCTGCCACAATCCAGTTAATAAAATTAAATACCCACGGTGGCTTTGGGCACAAGGGACAGCTGCAGGAAGGTGCTGGGGGTGGCTCTGGAATAAATCAACCAGGGGACAGATCTCTGAGTGGCTGTGCCAGGGCTGGGGTTTGGGAGTGATCCTTGTG
>NDFG01000005.1:186113-215857 GCA_002167245.1 Sporophila hypoxantha | reverse complement strand
TGTGCATCAAACCCATCCCGTGAGGGAAATCCATGGAGAAGGAGCCAGAGCTGGAGGAGGAGGAGGAGGAGGAGGAGGAGGGAGCCTTGCTCATGCCCACCCCTGTGTCTCTCTTGCAGGCTCTGCAGGTGGCTCGGCAGTTCCTGCTGCAGCAGGCCACGGGGCTCAGCTCCCCCAGCAGCAACGAGGGCAAGCAGCCAGCGGTGCAGGTGAGCCCCAAGTGTCCCCTGTCACCCCCTCCTGGGGACAACACAAACCCCTGTCACCACCATGGCTGGAGCACTCCAGGAGTTCAATCCTCTGGAAACCTCCAGAAGTTTATTGGGAGGTTTTTTTTGGGTGTGGGAATGGTTGGGGAGGGGAGGTCACTGTGTGTCACCACTTTTTGGGACAGAGTTTTGGAGACAGAGTTTCCCAGGGTTGGAGCATCCCAGGATTGATGGTGGGTGCTGTGAGGGTGGCWCAGGGCTGGAAAAGGGAACAATCTTTTGGGCTGGAGCCAGGGCAGGTCCTCCAGGATGGGACAGAGGCCCAGCTGGGATGGGGATTTGTGACACTGGCAGGAAAACGGGCTTTGGGTTGGCACATCCTGCTCCTGTAGGGATGGGGAACCTCCCTTTGCTCCCCTTTTCTGCCAAAGGMAAAGGGCAGAAAATGGGCAGGAGAGGGGTGAAATCTGGAGAGTTGGGGAGGCAGGGAGAAGCAAAGCCCAAGCGATGGGAAGTGACAATTTAAATAGCTGTGCGGAGGGGCTCTCCCTTCAGGCTAATTAAATTTATCGGAGAACAGCAGGTTACCTTATTAGAGCCACGTGGGTTTAATTAACAAAGGAAAGTAATTAGCACAAGCGCTCTCGGAGCTGGAGGTCCTGCCTGTGCCAGGCTGAGCCAGGTGGCAGCAGGAGCCAGGCTGGGATGGGCAATCCCGGGATCCTCTCCTGGCTTGGAGTGCCAGGGCATGGCTGAGCCATCCAGCAGCAAATCCCAGAGCTGCCGGGGGGTCAGGAGAGCCCAGAACCCCCCGGGCTGGGAAACAGCAGCTGGGTGGGAGCAGTGAGAATTAGTCAGGGCTCCTACGGCACAAACAGGCGGCTTTTTCCAGCGGTGCCGGCAGGAAGGAAATGCAGTCACTGCATGGAAAATGTCTGCAGAGGACAAAGGCGGCGAGGGTGAAGTCAGATTCCGGTAACCGGCGCCTCGCTCCCCTCCGTGGGTGTGTGTCCCTGCACACCTCCTCCTCCTGCTGCTGCTGCTGCTCCTTATCCCTCCTTGCTCTCCCTGGTATTCCCGGCTGGATGCAGCCGAACATCCCGTGCTGCTCCCCAGCCTCCCCTCCCTGCCTGCCCATCTGGCCAGCGGCTTTCACCGGAGCGAACTGGATCTCCTTCCTCTCTCTCTCTCTCCCTCCCTCTCCCTCCCTCCCCTCCTCCCTTTTTTCTCTCTCTCCGTGTTGCAAAAAGGACTTGTGAAAGTTGTAGACGTGAGTCAGAAATAGCTCATAACTCAGCAGCCTCCCCCCGCGGCCCCGCCGGCAGCTGGAGYGGGATCTGACCGAGGGGAGATAGGGGATTAAGCAGACTCCTTTGAAAGGAAGTTTATCTAAGGCACCGTGGTGTGGATGAGACTGGCCAGGACGGCTGCAAGAGGAGGAGGAGGAGGAAGGCTGGGTCCCAGCACAGCCCTCCTTGGCTTGGAGGCAGCAGGAGGCACAGCGCAGGGTGGGAATGTTTGGGAATTGGGGTGTCCTTGGGTTGCTGCCCCCCAGGTTTGGGAATGGATTTCCACATCCATGGGGAATTTTGTGTCCCCCCAGCTCTGTGCCAGATGGTTCCTGGCCCCCAATCCTGGGGGAATGAGCGGGAGGGTCCCAGTGCTGGCAGGGAGACCCCCATGCTTGCCCACACTATGTACTCTCCTTGTCACCCCACTGATGGGGATGGGACATTTTTGGGGCACCAAGCCAGCAGGATTAATGACATTCCCAACAGCCTGAGCTTAAAAACAAGCAGGGAGCTGCTGGACTCAGCAGCATCTTGGATTGGGATTTATTTTGGAGTAGGGACCTTCTTCCCACAGATGCCTGGAGGTGTGTGTGGACAGTCTCATGTTGTCACTCCAGTTACAGCTGCAGGAAAGGGGGAAAACCCCAAAACCCCATCTCTGGGTGTTCTAAAACACTTAAAAATAAGTTTATTTCTTTGCAACTTTAAAACTCTTGAAAACTTGGTGGGCACTGACAAAATGCTGCTTTTGGGGGCTTTTGGTGTTGCAGGGCGTTGTCATCCTGGGATGGTGGGAGCAGCAGATCCCCCTGGGATCCAGGAAATCCCTGGGGAGGAGGTGCTGGAAAAGCAGCACCCCAGTGCTGCCTTGGAGGCACCTGGAATGATGGGGTGCCCTCTTTGGGTGCCCTCAGAGCTGCCTCTGTTGGGATCAAGTGGCTGCAAGGGGAGAGGGGCTGGAGGGCACCCGGGGAAGGGAGGAGAGAGGAGTTTGGAGCAAACTGCGGGAAATTGCTTTTCTTTTGTCTGCTGCAGCGGGGAGGGCAGCAGAGCGGAAAAGTGTATTTTGTTGATTTGAAACTTGAGTGAAATGGGTAATGAAGACAGATCAATACCAGCCCTTCTGCGTTCCCTCTCCGGGAAAAAAAAAAAAAAAATCCAGCAGCAGCAGCAGCCTGTCCGTCCGTCTGGGCTCTCACTGAGGTTTTTCCATTTGAACTTGGAGCATCCCTGTCTGTCCCTGCCTCATCCCAAAGCCCCCAGCTCTGCCAGCCYGGTGCCACTGCCACCATCCCACTCTGGGATTGGTGTTTTGGGTTCMCAGAGGAGGAAAGTCACTTTAATCCCTGTAGAATCATYGGTGACAGAGCTGTGCCAGCACCCCGTGCTCATGGAGGGGATGTAGGGACCCTGCCCAGGTGGTGCTGGGGGCAGGGGCTGGCTGAGGAGGGGGCTCAGTGCTGTCACCTCTGCTGCCACTGTCCCCAAGCAGCAACTGGAGCCCAGGCAGGTGTGAYTGGGGCCTCCCCAGCAGGAAGGCTGCGCTAAYGAGGATGTGCTAATGAGGATGCTCTAACGAGGATACACATTGGGCTGAACRTGCCRGGGATTGATTCCTCCTTTTCTTCACAGGAAGCTGAACCTCAGGGCCTGGTGTCCTCYTGGCTGGTGTCCCCCCACCTGCTCACCCTGCTGCCACCCCACCCCGGGCACTCACTTGGTGCTGGGGCTCTTCAGAGTGTTCCTAAAATTGCTCCTAAAACCACCCACAGCCTCAAAACCCAGCCTGGCACGTGGGGCTGAGCTTCATTTCTCCTCTGACCCTGGGCAGATTTCAGTGCATTGTCTCATCCCAGCCTGGTGAGGTCTAGAGGTGGCACAGCAGCGTTTGGGTGGCCCTGTGCCACCCCTCAGGGTTTATAAGCCATGGCTGGGGTCACCTCGGTGTCAGTGGCATCACTGCCTGGCCCCGGGCACTGGGAGCACTCCCAGGCTGTCTGAGCCAGCTGGATCCTGGAGCTCACCCAGGGATGCTGAGTGCAGGAAGGGAGGCCAGGATGTGCCAGGAGGGTTGGGGTTGCTCTTGTCCTGTGAGAATTGGGTGCTCTGGGGTGGGGTTTGCTCATCCCCTGCCCTTAAAACAGCACAACCTGAAGCTGCTTTTGGTGGTTGTTCCCTCCCTTCTGTTCCCAGTCTCCTCAAGTTGTTTCTGTTTGGTTTGGATTTGAAAAGAGTGGTTAAAATTAGAAAAAACAGCACWAACATGTTTCCTGCTGTTTCTAACTGGGAGTTAAACCCCAAGAYTGGATCAGAGCAGGGACCTGCATCCCTGAGCTCTGTGGGAAACCAGGAGCACCCTCTGGAGAGAGAGAGGGGTGCTCATCCCTGTGATCCCAGAGCCAGCAGGGATGGGGGGACGAGGTCTGGGCTGTGTGGTTGAGGCGTGGAGCAGGAGCTGCCCCTTCCCATCCTGGCGGTGACGTGCAGCCCTTGGGGACGTGGTGGCTCCTGCRGTGACCTCCCAGCCCGGGTGACAGCAGAGCAGGGATGTTTGGATGCTGGGGGAGGATGTCCCCAGGCTGTGCCAAGCCAGCTGTCCCCAGGGTCAGGAGGGCACTGTCCCTCTGATGACARCACTGTGGTGCTGCGAGCCAAGGCTGCCGGGCCGTGGCTTCCCCCGCTCTGCCTCGTGCCTGGGAGTTCGACCCGCTTCCCGTAAAAACAACCCAAAAAAATCCAGGAAAAATTTCTCAAGAGCCTCGCTCCCCATCCTGCCTCGTTCCACACGGCCAAGTCCTGCTTCCCTCAGCTGGCTTTGGCTCAGGGAGGGAATATTCCCTGGAATACCTGCCTGCTTTTCCACCCACTGCCTCTGGCACGGGGATTACAGCCGGGCTCGCCTGGAAAMGCAGCCCCTGGAGATGCTGCTGGCCGGCCCGAGCAGCGCCGGCTGTTTCTGGGAGCAGCCAGAGCTGTTAGTAAGCACTTTCTGCGGGGTGGCAGCCGGCCAAGGCGTGAGTCAAACCCTTCCTGACTCGGTGTCTGGCAGATGCCAGCTCGTGACGCGTCGGGCTGGTCCCCAGCCACTGCTGCTGCTGCAGGGCTGCTGCCGGGACCTGCTTCCCCCAGGGATGTGCTGGCTGCAGGGACATTTCCTGGCTGCTCCCGTGCCTGGGGGTGGGGGCAACTGGGTGGCACTCACCCCTCAGCTGGGTGGCACTCACCCCTCACAGCCCCTGTGCTGCTCTGGTGTCCAAGAAGTGGTGGCAGCTGGGTGGCACTCACCCCTCAGCTGGGTGGCACTCACCCCTCACAGCCCCTGTGCTGCTCTGGTGTCCAGAAGTGGTGGCAGTGGGTGGCACTCACCCCTCAGCTGGGTGACACTCACCTCAGCTGGGTGGCACTCACCCCTCAGCTGGGTGGCACTCCACCCCTCACAGCCTCTGTGCTGCTCTACCTGGCACCCTTCAGCTCTCACATTGACCACCTGCATCCCAGATTTTGAGGCAGCTGCTGCCCAGATCCTGCTGTTATCCAGGGATGCCAGGCTGGCCTCATATCCTGCACAGGAATCTTGTCACTGAGGGCCATGGCTGCAGGTGAAGGGGTGTCCCAGGACTATCCCTGTGGGGCTTTTGGCCAGGTTGGGATGGACATTTTCATCCCCATTTYCATTCCCATCTCATTTAGCCAGAGCAGCAGCTTTCCCTGTCCCCAACAGAGGCAGCTGGCAGTGTCACCAGAGCTGGGGACAGAAACCCCCCAGCACTGGGGTTTGCTGGCCCACACTGGGGTCAAGGCAGTGCTGGAACATTCCCAGCACCGGGGCGTGGGATGAATGGGAGCAAAACCGCCTGTAAGTGGGAATTTCCTCTTTTACTAAAAGTTGCTGCTTTCCCTGGAAACCTTAACTGGGAGAGGAACGTTTTCCACGCTGTGGGGAAATTCTTCACAGGAACCAAGGAAGCAGCAGAGCTCAGATGCCCCTCTCAAGTTCACCCCATTCCCACCTCACCCCCACACAGATCYGCCACCATTTCTCCGTGTCAGCTCCGCATCCGAGCCGGGGGGAAGRAAAAAAAAAGCCATTTAATGCAGACAAAGGTTGTATGAAAATATAATTCTGCTTTTGTTAGCAGCCATCAAACTCTAAAAAGCGTCACTTTTGTTTTCTTGTAACATTGTGAAAACCTCGTGTCGGATCGAGAGCTGGGGCCCTCTCGACTAATCGCCTCTCCTTTGTGTTTTTAGATTATAGGGGCAATTAGTGTTGTCAAAACCTCTGGCAATTCTCTTTGCTCTTGACAGGGTGTCAGTCCGCTGGGCGAGAAATGGAAGGTGTTATAACTCTCCGGTAATTAGGATGCCTCCGATTTGAAAATGCCAGCAAAYGTGTTCGAGGGGCCGCGGGAGGGGGCGGGGAGCCCGCCCGGCCTTGGGGGGGATGTGGAGGAGCAATTAATTAGGGGCTCTCATTCCGAGCACGTTGCTGGCTGATGAATTGGCAGAGGGAAATTAGCGGCGCTCCTGGGCGNCCCTCCTGCCCAAATGTTCACCCAGGGCTTGGCACAGCTGGCAGTGAGCACCTGGGTGCCCAAACAGCAGCTCTGCGCTGGGTGCTGGTGCTCAGGGCTCTCTGGTGGGTGCTGGAACTGATGAATTAGCAGAGGGAAATTAGCGGCGCTCCTGGGCGCGCACCTCGCTCTCCTCGCCTGCCCAGATGTTCACCTGGGGCTTGGCACAGCTGGCAGCGAGCACCTGGGTGCCAAACAGCAGCTCTGCACTGGGTGCTGGTGTTCAGGGCTCTCTGGTAGGTGCTGGAGCTGATGAATTGGCAGAGGCAAATTAGCGGCGCTCCTGGGCGCGCACCTCGCTCTCCTCACGTGCCCAGATGTTCACCCGGGGCTTGGCACAGCTGGCAGCGAGCACCTGGGTGCCCAAACAACAGCTCAGCACTGGGTGCTGGTGCTCGGGGCTCTCTGGTGGGTGTGGAGCCTTGCAGGGTGCTGGGGCTCATTCCTGAGCTCCAGCCCTCGCTCTCCTCGCCAGCTTCCCTCCTGCCCAAATGTTCACCCAGGGCTTGGCACAGCTGGCAGCAAGCACCTGGGTGCCCAAACAGCAGCTCTGCGCTGGGTGCTGGTGCTCAGGGCTCTCTGGTGGGTGCTGGAGCTGATGAATTAGCAGAGGGAAATTAGCGGCGCTCCTGGGCGCGCACCTCGCTCTCCTCGCCTGCCCAGATGTTCACCCGGGGCTTGGCACAGCTGGCAGCGAGCACCTGAGTGCCCAAACAGCAGCTCTGCGCTGGGTGCTGGTGCTCGGGGCTCTCTGGTGGGTGTGGAGCCTTGCAGGGTGCTGGGGCTCGTTCCTGAGCTCCAGCCCTCACGCTCCTCGCCAGCTTCCCTCCTGCCCAGATGTTCACCCGGGGCTTGGCACAGCTGGCTGCGAGCACCTGGGTGCCCAAACAGCAGCTCTGCACTGGGTGCTGGTGCTCAGGGCTCTCTGGTGGGTGCTGGAGCTGATGAATTAGCAGAGGGAAATTAGCGGCACTCCTGGGCGTGCACCTCGCTCTCCTCGCCAGCTTCCCTCCTGCCCAAATGTTCACCCGGGGCTTGGCACAGCTGGCAGCGAGCACCTGGGTGCCCAAACAGCAGCTCTGCACTGGGTGCTGGTGYTCGGGGCTCTCTGGTGGGTGTGGAGCCTTGCAGGGTGCTGAGCTCCAGCCCTTGGGCGGGAAGTCGGAGGAGTTAATCGATAGCTCTGCCACGGAGGTGSCTGGAGGGGGAAACGCTGGTGACAAACAGAGCTCACCCCGTGCCCGATGCCTCCCTGCAGCAGAATGCCTGAGTAAATAGATAAGGCTTTGCAATCTCCCTTGAAGGTCAGCTGGACACCCATCACAGATGGGAGGGACTGCACAGGGCCACCCTGTGGTCCCATCCCTGCAAGGGGTCCAGGCTGGCATCACTGGGTGTCCTAGGCAGGGGGGCTGGCAGGAGCCAGGCTCTCCATGGGGCTTTGCTGGATTTCTCTGCTCTTTGAGGTTCTGAGGTCCTGGGCTGAGGGGCTGAGGAGCTGTTTAGYTTGGATCAGAACCAGGTCCTTGGCGTGCAGCTGGATCCTGGCTTGTGCTCTGCCCCATCCCACATGCCAAGGAGCTGCTGCTTTTTCCTGGGATCCCCTGGAARAGCTCGTGGCTGCTGGTGGCTCCTGACCAGCAATTCTTATTTGCTTTCCCAGGAATATGAGGCATCCAGGAGGGTCATTAAATTACAAYGAAGCCCTAACCTTGCCCAGAGCCTTGGGAAGGGCTTTGGGCTGGTGGGATTGGTGGGAGGCCAGGACGAGGCAGCTCCTGATGGCTCCATCCAGGCATTGCTCCACCTGGGCAGGACCCAGCAGGGCTGGGATCCATCACTGACACCTTCCCAGGAGCTTTGCCCGGGGTGTGGACCYGTGTTTTGATAACCAAAGGCAGGGGCTGCCAGGTTCCCTCGGCCCTCCCTCCTCTTGGCACAGTAATTACAGGAGTTACTGGTGTCAGCTGGAGGTAAAGCTTTGATGTGTCTGGAGAACCCCGTAACCTCTTCCTCAGTGCTCTGCTCTGCAGAGTTATTTGGGTGATCAGTATCTTCCCACTTCCCTGGCGTTTCCCTCCACCCTTCCCATGCTCCCAGCAGGGGAGGGAGCTGTGGTTTGATGCCCAGTTCCTCCAGCTAAATTGCATTTAAAGAAGAGCTCTCAGCTTCTTCAGAGCTCTCATGGTTCAGGAAGCTTCATCCTGGTGCCAGCAGCACCATGGGGACATCTCCTGCCATTGCCATGTCCCAGGGGACACCCAGAGGTGACAGAGGTGTGGGCGACATGGAGGATGCTCTGGGAGAGGCACTGYTGGTGTTTGGGGAGGTCGGGGTTGGGAGTGGTGACATGTCCTTGCTGTCCCAGGTCCCCGTGTCCGTGGCCATGATGTCCCCACAGATGATCACGCCGCAGCAGATGCAGCAGATCCTGTCCCCACCCCAGCTCCAGGCCCTCCTGCAGCAGCAGCAGGCAATAATGCTGCAACAGGTAACACTGCACTGGGGCTGAATCCAGCCAGGCAATTCCCACCGGGCTCTGGGAATGCTGGGGTTTGTTGGAGGCACAAAAATGGGTCCTTCCCTCCTTCTGCTTTCCACATATTTCCTTTGGGATTCCCAGCAYGTCCAGGGATGAAAAGAGCTGCAGGTGCTGACAGTGCTGGTGCTGCCACCCTGAGCCGGGGTCTCAAAAGCTGCAAAATTCCTGCTCAAGGGCTGATTTGGGGCTGCCCAGCTCCACCGGGGTCAGGGTGGATGATCTTGGTTGAATGTTCCCCAAGCAGAGCCCCCGTGGCCACTGCTGGCCTTTGGGCAGGTGCCTGTGTCCAGCTCCAGAGCTGAGGTTTGTTTCTCATGGCCCTGCTCGACTTTTCCAGAGATTTTAGTCAGATGGGGAGGGAAGAAAAAGGAGGAGAAGGAAAAAAAATAAAAAAGCAGATTTCTGAAAGAAAATATGTCTGCTTGGGTAAACAGCTGCCGGCAGCGGGAAGGAGGGAGAGAGGGAGAAACCCCACAAGCATCCTCCACACCCTTCCTCCTGCCTCCAGTACCTGTTTACTCCAAACAGCCCGATAAGGATTCAAGGTTGGCCCCAGGGAAAGAACAAAGGGTAAACACTACCCTGGGTGGGTCCTTCCACAAGCCTCTTTGGAGCCGGATAAAGAAACACGTTTGACTGCAAATTAAACAACCCAGGCCGGAATAGCTCACATTCTCCACCGGCAGCAAACCAAACATCACACCTCTCACCCCTGACCCAATGTTCCTGCTCCCAGCCCGGCCACTCTGCAGCTCCCTGGCTCGGGCTGGCTCGGGGGTAAACACCCAGCCCCTCCAAACCTGTTCTCAGACACAAACAGCCACYGGCTGCCGGCAGCCCCGGGCTGATAAAGGCTTCCCAGCATCCCCAGGGACATTCCTGAGCCTCTTCGAGGGGGCTGGGGGGGTCTCACTGACCTCCCCGTGCCTTCCTCCCCCTCCCTGCACGCAGCAAATCCATCACCCACGGTTTATTTAGGGGCCAGGGTGAGAGCTGGTGGCGATGCTGGCAGGTCCCAGCGCTGCCTGTGGGCACTGGGACCCTCTCTGGTGGCTCCCCTGTGGATCCAGGGGGTTTATCCCTGTTTTAAACAGCTCTGCTTTGTTTTGAGGGGCTGTTTGAGTGCAGGGCTGAACCCCCAGATCTCACAGGCCAGGGCTTGTGGCTGCTCCTGGTCCTCCCCAGCTGGGACCCCACTGGCTCTCACATCACTTCTCAGGGATGTTTTGGGGTCCCACCGTGCCAAAGCCGGGGTTTCCCCACCCTGAAGTGCCCTGTGATGTGCCACAGCACCCCAGCCTGCTTTTCTGTCAAGGCTGGCATTAAAATAAACATCAGGGTGGGCACTGGGGGGTGTTTGGGGGCTTCAAGGGCCATGGACATCCAGAGCCCTTGGCAATGCATGCCTGGGGTTCTTCTGCTGCCCTGATTCCCCTGGTGGGTGCTTTCCCTCCTGCCCTGCACCAGGTGACACAGGGAGCCCTGGTGACAGTGCCAGGAGCTGGAGTGGCTGTGGCAAAGCCTTGGCACTGGGGTGGTGAGGTGGGCACGGGGTGGTGAGGTGGGCACTGGGGTGGTGAGGTGGGCACGGGGTGGTGAGGTGGGCACAGGGTGGTTCCACTGCTGATCCCGCTGCTCTCTCCCCTTCCCAGCTGCAGGAATACTACAAGAAGCAGCAGGAGCAGCTTCACCTGCAGCTGTTGACCCAGCAGCAAGCCGGAAAGCAGCAACCCAAAGAGGTGAGCTCACCTGGAGGGCACCAAGGGGGGGCACCAGCACAAAACAAGGTGTGGGACAACCCCCAGGGAGCCCATGGCAGTGGGACACGGGACATGCTGCTCTGGGGGTGCCAGGGTGACCAGTCCTGTCACTGGGAGTTTCTTCTTCCTATTTTTCCTCCTCCTCTTCCTCCCTCTCTGTGATCTGTGGATGTGGGGGGTGTGGGGCAGCACTGGAGGGGCACTGGAGCCTCCCTGGTGACAGGGACAGGTGCCATCCCCCCAGCACAGAGCAGGGGCTCCCCAAATCCCCCCGTGGTGGGATCAGAGAAGGCTCAGCCCAGCCCAGCCCTGCCAGGCTCAGCTTGGGCAGCCCAGTCCTGGCTGAGCTGGCACAGCAGTGCCCTGGTGAGTGGGCAGGGCTGGTCAGGTGGCAACAGAGCTGGGCTTTTCCTGCCAGGAAGGGAAAGGGTGGCTCTCCAAAGCCCAGGGAAGTGATTCCAGGAAAGGGCTTCTCCAGCAGGAGACTCTGAGGTGGGCAGGGCTCTCAGCCCCTCAGGACCACGCTGGCAGTGCCTGCTGGAAACTCATTTTGTGCCCCTGTGATTGCAGCCATCTTGCAGAACCCCCTTCACACAGCAGCTTTTGCCCCCAAGGGCACAGTGATGCCCCCCAAGGGGTTGTGGCTGTGTTTTGGGGACAGGCTGGTCACACAGAGGCTGGGGACAGAGCCCAGCCAGCAGACAGCACTGCTCCCTTCCTTTCCCTTGGCTACTTTTGCCCCCCTCTCTTGCCAAAATGCTTCACTTGGGTTTTTTTGCTGTGCAATTTTGCAGAATTCACGTCTGGCRTTGCTGCCCCTCCCCTGAGTGTCCTTCCATGGGCTCCAAGTGACAAGGGACCTGTTCCTGAGCCACTCCCTCCATGTCCCTGCAGCACTGGGGCTGTCTGTGGCCATCACTCCTCCCAAAATCCAGCAGCCTGATGCACACCCAGCACTTGAAACTCATTTTTTTGGCAGGGAGGGAAGATTTAAAGCCCAGGCTGTGTGTTGGGGTGGCACAACTGRCAAAGCCCTGCTGGCATCAGGGGACCAGGGTGGCTGCAGTGGCTCAGGGTCACCTGCTGCAGCCTCAGGCAGGCTCTCACTGCGGGGTGTGGGTGAATTTCCAGGGTCAGGGTTATCAGAACCATCTCTCCAGGAGCTGCTGGTGCTTGGGGAAATGGGGGAGGTGTAAATGTGAGCTTCCTCAAGGACTTTCCTGCTGGCCCTGGTGATGTTCTCTTGCAGCACMGAGCAGGGATATAATTAAGCTCTAACAAAGCGCTTGCTTAGCGGGCTCTGCTTTAAAAAGCTCGTGTTAACTTTTAATTAAATGGTACAGAGGAGATGGGAAATTTATCCAACAAGAAAGGGTGTAGCAGGGGGGGGAAGGGGTGTTGGATGGGTGTGTGTCCAGCTTTCCTGCTGGGAAAAGCACTGAGGGGATCTCAGCAAGGGGATGGCAGTGTTTCCCTTCCTCAAAATCCTTGGATAAGCTTTGGTTTCACCCCAAAAATTTGGGTGGTTGGTGTTCCTAAAGTCTGTGTTGATGTTTGATTGCTGGGAATGGTGATGCTGTGGCATCCCTGACACTCAGGGAAGAGCTGGAGTGCCTGGGATGCCTCCACAGAGCCACCCTTGGATCTTTCCTGGAAACCCACGGCCGGATTTAATTCCGGTCCTGCTGCAGGATTTGTAAACCCAGCGCCTCCTGCTTCCCCTCTGCCTGATTCCAAGGGCTCCTCTCCGTGAGTCAGCAGCTCAGAGTGGGATCTGCAGGGGGGAAGGACACCAGGAGGGGCAGGGAGCAGGGGCAGCATCTTCTGGGATGAGCAGCTCTGATATCCCCAGGAGCAGGGGCAGAATCTCTGGGAGGAGCAGCTCTGATATCCCCAGGAGCAGGGGCAGCATCTCTGGGAGGAACAGCTCTGATATCCCTGGGAACAGGGCAGAATCTCTGGAGGAGCAGCTCTGATATCCCCAGGAGCAGGGCAGCATCTCTGGAGGAGCAGCTCTGATATCCCTGGGAACAGGGGCAGAATCTCCAGGGAGAACAGCTCTGATATCCCCAGGAGCAGGGCAGCACCTCCAGGAGGAATAGCTCTGATACCCCTGGAACAGGGGCAAGCATCTCCAGGGAGAACAGCTCTGATATCCCCAGGAGCAGGGGCAGCATCTCCAGGGAGAACAGCTCTGATATCCCTGGGAACAGGGGCAGAATCTCCAGGGGGAGCAGCTCTGATATCCCCAGAGCAGGGGCAGCATCTCTGGGAGGAGCAGCTCTGATATCCCCAGGAGCAGGGCAGAATCTGTGGGATGAGCAGCTCTGATATCCCCAGGAGCAGGGGCAGAATCTCCATTGGGAGCAGCTCTGATCTCCCTGGGATGGGAAGTGCCCCAGAGAAGGGAAGGACAGACAAGAGGATGGAAATGTGTGGGAAGAGCCTTTCAGCAGCATCCTATCCTTACAGAAGCAGGGATGCTCTGTGTCCATGGGTGCTGTGCCACACTGGGGCCATGAGSAAGGGCCAGAGCAAGGCAGCTGATCCATGGATCCATGCATCCCRCCAGGATGGGGCTGAGCTGTGGCACATCCCAGCCTTTCCTGGAGCATTTTTCTGTGCTGGGGTGTGAGGGCCACCCCCCAGGCTCCAGCAGCATCCTGGGTGTGRGGGAAACAAGGAGCTGTGCTCATGTCTCCCATCCTGCTCCTCCCGGGGTGCAGAGACCCCAAAATCCCCTGGGAAGGTCCCAGTGTGTCCCCTGAGCTGCCGAGGGCAGGGGTTGTCCCTGTGCTGAGGCAGGCAGGGTGGGGAGGGGGAGCTGCTGGCTCCTAACCCCGGTGTCAGCTTAATGAAGTGCTGCTGTCAGTCCCGCGTGTCACGGCGCAAACTCCTCCTGATGTGCTCATAAATCAAAGTGACGGCGCCTCCTGCCCCGGTGGCTGCACCCGCTCAGCTGCATCTAATGCACGGGGATGCTGCAGACCCCCAGCCCCACGCCGGGAAAGGGCTGGAATGGGCTGGGAACGGGCTGGGAATGGGCTGGGAATGAACTGGGGCAGTCAAGCCTCAGTGATGCTGCAGACCCCCAGCCCCACACCGGGAAAGGGAATGGGCTGGGAGAGCCAAGCCTTGGATTCAAATGGGCTGGGAATGGGCTGGGAGAGCCATGCCTTGGATTCAAATGGGCTGGGAATGAGCTGGGAGAGCCAAGCCTCAGTGATGCTGCAGACCCCTCAGCCCACGCCGGGAAATGTGCTAGGAAAGGGCTGGGAATGGGCTGGGAATGAGCTGGGAATGGGCTGAGAATGAGCTGGGGGAGCCAAGCCTCAGGGATGCTGCAGACCCTCAGCCCCAAGCCGGGAATGGGCTGGGAACGGGCTGGGAATGGACTGGGAATGGGCTGGGAATGAGCTGGGAATAGGCTGGGAATGAGCTGGGAATAGGTTGGGAATGAGCTGGGAACGGTCTGGGAATGGGCTGGGAGAGCCAAGGCCAGGATTCGGCCCCAGCTCCTCTGGGAGTGGCTTTTCCAACAGGAAATGGGAGTAGTGAGGATCAGCGGGGTGTGAGGTTTTTGGGAAAGCTGGGGCTGTCATCCAGGCTCTCCCCAGCCTGGTTTCTCCAGGGAAAGCTTGGCTTGGAGCCCATGGGCTGGTGGATGGCTCTGCATCCCTTCACCCATCACTCAGGGCTTTAGGGGTCTGTGGTGCCACAGGTGTTCCCTAGGGGTGGCAGATTGGCTTCCCCTTTGATCAGCCCTTGGTTTGGCTTGGATTTGTGTTCCTGGGGCTGCTCCTCCTGTTCCTGGTCTGTGGGAGCTGATGGGACATGGATTTGAGGCACATGAAGGTTCAACCTTCACATCACCAGGTTCAGCAGCATCCCTGCCAGAGCCACGAGTGGGTCAGGGGTCTGAATCCAGCCAGGCCAGGTCAGGAGAGCCTGGCTGGGCTGTGGGATGCAGGCAGCGTGCCCAGGGATCCTCCTGACCTCATCCACTCCCAGCAGCTCAGCCTGGAAGTGACGTGGATGAGGCTGTGCTGGAGCAGAGCTCGGGCTTGCCCCAGGGCCCTCGGGGAGGGCGGTGGTGGAGCCGGGAAGAGGAGGAGGAGAATCCTGTCCTGTCCCATCCCTTCCCATCCCAGCTGGTGTTTCTAAGCAAGGCAAGCACAGTGTGTCCATCCCACACGGTGGCAGAGCTTCCCCTCGCCAGGAGGGGACACCCTGGGGGGACAGAGAAGCTGCTGTTGAAGCTCTCAGGCTGCAGCCTGGYCCTGCCCTTTTSCCTCCATCCTGCTGATCCCATGGCCTGCAGCCCTCGTGGCTCAGGAGTCGGGGATTTCTCTTCACTGAGCAGGAATTGCTTTGATTTGTGCCTTGATCTTTAAGCCTCAGAGGTGCAGGGCTGAGACAGAGCCAGGGAGGATCCAGGTCTGACTCTGGGGAGGCAATTCCACTGTGGCCAAGAGGTGGAGAGGACAGGGAGAGCCCACACATCTCTGTGAGGCTGAGAAACTGGAATTAAACTCAGTCTGTACCCCCGACAGGACTGGGGCGTGGTGCCTGATGTTGCAGAGAGGGGTTTGGAGCCCATCCTCACCCTCAGATTCACAAAGCCAAGGCTGAGCATCAACAACATCCACAGGGATCCACCTGCATCCAGTGAGACCCTGGGTGTGACCCCAAACTCAGTTATGGACTAGGATGGCCTCAAACTGAGTCAGGGACTGGGATGGCCCCAAACTCAGTCAGAGACTGGGATGGCCCCAAACTCAGTCAGGAACTGGGATGGCCCCAAACTCAGTCAGGGACTTGGATGGCCCCAGACTCAGGGATGGGGATGGCCTCAAACTCAGTCATGGACTGGGATGGCCCCAAACTCAGTCAGGGACTGGGATGGCCCCAAACTCAGGGACTGGGATTGCCACAGAGAGTCTGGCTGCTGCTCCCTGTTGATGCAGCCTCAGGGATCACCAGTTCCCTGGAATTCCCAGTGCCTGCGGGGCCTGAATCCCCTGGTGCTCACAAAACAAGGACAATCCTGCCTGCAGAGCTCTGTGCTGCTCAGTCAGAGCACAAACATGGAAATTCTCCTTTTGGGGGGGCTGCAGAGTGCGGCGAGGGGGGGATGTGCCCCAGCCTGGCTCCCYGCCGGCACCGTCTGCCCAGGCAGGGGGGTTTGGGGGGGTTCACGGGGTCACGGAGCCGCCTGCCCCGCTAATGAGGCCGGGCAGCCCCGGGGCAGCTCCCCTCTCCCGGCCAGCTCGGATTAGCAGCTGCCTGTCCCCAGCCCTAATTGAATTCTCTCCCCTTCACTTAATTCTCATGGATTTCTCGGCGCCTCCCCAGGGACCCATCCTGCCTAACTAGTTTAGGGCCAGCGATGCTGGTCAGAGCCTGGCCAGCTCCAGGGGGTGAGGGAGGGTCACCCACTTGGGCGGTGGCTGTGGCCAGGGTGGGGACACCAGTACTGGCACTGGGCACCCCCTTCTCTGCACCAGTTCCAGCCCCTCACCAAGAAAGGGCTCATAACAGTCATTTTTGACCAACAGGGCTAAATTTCTGCCTTACAGGAGGGTTCTGTGCCTGTTGCCTGCTGGGACCCCCCCTTTTTTAACACCAACACCACAGCTGAGCCTCCCCCATGGAAGCTTTGCGTGTCCCTCCCCGCACAGCTCCGAGCAAACCCCCAGCTCCTCTCTCTCCCTTTTCTTTCCAGCGCTTTATTTTTCCCTTCCCCTTTTCCCTTTCCTTCCCCTCCTCTTCCGATAGATCAAAGCCTCTGAGCCGAGCAGGCCCCGCAGCAGGATGGAGGTGCCGCCGGGCGCGGCGTCCCCAGCGCTGCCACCCCTCGCTGCCAGCGCCCCTCGCCGCCACCTCCAACCCCCTCCTGCCCTGCCAGGCCGGCAGTAAAGCTCGGATTTGTCCCTCCTTTTGTCTCAGCAGCCGTTGGGGAACAAGCAGCTGGCCTTCCAGCAGCAGCTCCTGCAGATGCAGCAGCTCCAGCAGCAGCACCTGTTAAACCTGCAGCGCCAGGGCCTGGTGAGCCTCCCGCCGGGGCAGGGCACGGTGCCCCTGCAGAGCCTGCCCCAAGGTAAGCACCATGGCCTGCGGGGGTTCCTGGGCTGGAGCTTGTCCAGATTTGGGTRAGGGGGGCTGGGGAGGGGCTCTGGTGTTGGGTTTTGTGGTGCCCCCAAAGTTTGGGGATGGYGGTGTCAGCAGTGCGGGGTTGGGGTCTGGGTTCCAGAGGGGCTCAGGGTTGGGGCACCTCTTCCTCTGGTAGGGGGGTACAGGATTTGGGACAGGATTTGGTTAGCTCTTTCTCTGGCAGAGGGATGCCAGGATTTGGGACACCTCTTCTCTAGCAGAGGACTGTCAGGATCTGGGACACCTTTTCCTCTGGCAGGGAGGTGCCAGGATTTGGGACAACTATTCCTCTGGCAGAAAGGTGCCAGGATTTGGGGCACCTTTTCCTCTGGCAGAGGAGTGTCAGGATTTGGGGCACCTTTTCCTCTAGCAGAGGAGTGCCAGGATTTGGGACAACTCTTCCTCTAGCAGAGGAGTGCCAGGATTTGGGACAACTCTTCCTCTAGCAGAGGAGTGCCAGGATTTGGGGCACCTTTTCCTCTAGCAGAGGAGTGTCAGGATTTGGGCTACCTCTCTTCTTCTAGCAGAGGAGTGTCAGGATTTTGGGCACCTCTTCCTCTGGCAGARGAGTGYCAGGATTTGGGAAATCAGACTCTTCTCCCTTCTGGGAACAGCTCTGTGAGTGCTGCAGATGCCTTGATCTGTGTTTGCCAATGGGGCCCTGCAGCCTCCCCCTGCTGTGCCCAGCTCCAGGTGATGCTCTCCCAGTGCTGGGTGAGATGTGGGGAGTTAGGGAGCAGGGAGGAAGCCCTGGCTGCTGCCTCGTGTCCCTGCTGACATTGCTCACTCTCTCCTGTGCCTCAGCTGTTTGTCCCTCAGACCTCCAGCAGCTCTGGAAGGAGGTCACGGCCACGCAGCCCGTGGAGGACAGCATTAAGCAGGAAGGTCTTGACCTCACCACCAACACCTCCAACTCTACCTCGTTTTCGGCCGCCAAGGTCTCGCCTCCCATTTCCCACCACCCTCTGCCCAATGGACAGAGCACCATGCACACGCCCAGAAGGGACAGGTAGAGCCGGGTCGGGCCCTGGCACTTTGTGGTTTTATTCCTGGACAGGTGGAAGGGGCTGGGATCCATCACCCACAGGGCTGGGAGGGATGGGAGGTTTCTGCCCACCCCATAAAAGAGGCCTGGCACTGTTTGGGAGCTGTCACTGTTGGGTGTCCCATGGGTACCCCAGGGCTGTCCCCATGCCTGGGAATGCTGGAACATCCCAGCTGCCCCATCTGAAGGCCCCTTTCCCTCTTGTGCAGCTCTTCCCACGAAGAGACCCCCGGCTCCCACCCGCTCTACGGCCACGGAGAGTGCAAGTGGCCTGGCTGCGAAACCCTCTGTGAGGACCTGGGGCAGTTTGTCAAGTAAGTGTCACCTCTTTGGGGCAGCTTTTTCTGCTCCCAGCTGGGACAAAATGCACCTGGTGGAGGGGAAGATCCTGGGAGTTGGTTCAGGCATCTCCAAAGTTGTTACCCTGAGCTAGGTGACCTCATGGAGAAGGAGAAAACAGGACCAAGCATCCCAAAGTGTGTTACCCTGAGCTAGGTGACCACATGGAGAAGGAGAAAACAGATCAAGCATCCCAAGAGGATGATTCTGTCCCTGCATTCCTCAGAGCAAATGACCTGGTGGAGGGAAGACACTGGAGTTGGTCAAGCATCCCAAAGTGTGTACCCTGAGCTAGGTGACCTCATGGAGAAGGAGAAAACAAGACCAGGCATCCCAAGGAGGATGATTCTGTCCCTGCATTCCTCCATCCATGGAGGGGAAGATCTTGGGAGTTGATCCAGGCATCCCAAAGTGGTACCCTGAGCTAGGTGAACCCATGGAGGAGAAAACAGGACCATGCATCCCAAAGTGTGTACCCTGAGCTAGGTGACCTCATGGAGGAGAAAACAGGACCATGCATCCCAAAGTGTGTACCCTGAGCTAGGTGACCTCATGGAGAGAGAAAAACGGAACCAGGCATCCCAAAGAGGATGATTCTGTCCCTGCATTCCTCCATTCCATGGAGGGGAAGATCTTTGGAGTTGATCCAGGCATCCCAAAGTGTGTACCTGAAGCTAGGTGACCCCTATGGAGGAGAAAAAACAGGAGACCAGGCATCCCAAAGTGTGTACCCTGAKCTRRGTGACCTCATGGAGAAAGAGAAAACCCAGCAGGAGTTGCTGCTGGTGTTGTCCCATCCTTGGAAACGTCCAAGCCTGGGCTGGCTTGGAGTGGAAGGTGACCCTGCCCYGTGGCAAAGGTGGAATGGGATGAGCTTTATGAGCACTTCCAAGCCAAGCCATGGGATGAGTGAATGATGTGGAGGAGGCCAGAGCCCGGGYAGCAGGCGAGGGGGGCTGGCAGCCCTGCTGGGGACACGGGGGGGAGGCAGCAGATGGCAGATGGCACCGCTGACACCGCTTGTGGGCTCCRGCGCTGACTGATTAACTCTGCTGTCTGAGAGCCCTCTGCTAGCGTCAGGGTCAAACAAATTGTTTTCACGCTTCGTCAGAGGTTTACTTAATTAGTTCATTTGCAATTAGATCTCTTTGTAGCCGGGATTTTTAGCAAAGACATCAGAAGGAGCTGACGGGGCTCCTTCCCCCGCCTCCCCGGCTGTCTGCTCGGCGAGCACCGCGCTCTGCAGCGGGCAGGTTTTGGGCTTTTCCAAACTCATCCTCCGTCCTCTGCCACCCTCTGAGGGTTGGCTCTGGGTGGGAACATCCCTTGGGCTGTGCCAAGCCAGCAGAGGCCTTGCCCAGGAGGATGAGGAGGTGTGAAGGCAGCCCGGGGATGAGTGAAGGATGATTCAGCCTCCTGTGTCCTCCTTCCTSTGCCTGTGAGTCATGGGGTGAACCCAGATAAGGCATCTCCTCCTGCCTGGCAGGGCATGTTCCAGTGGCACGGGGCAGATGAGCAAGCTCYGGGTTGGGAACTGGAGCTGGAGCTGGCAGGGAATGCCCAGAGCTGGGTCAGGGGGCTGGCAGAGCTGTGGTGTGCCAGGCAGGGTCCCTTTCCTGCCACCATGGGCACCAGGGCAGCCCCCCAGCAGCACTGGGGAAGGGTTTCTGCCCCCTCCTTGCCAACATGGGCACCAGGGCAGCCCCCCCAGCAGCACTGGGGAAGGGTTTCTGTCCCCTCCTTGCCACCATGGACACGTGCTGGGGTGTGGGACAGACAGACAGAAAACTTGCAGCTCCCAAAGGCCAAACCCAGCTGGAGCCTGGAGCCTGCCTTGAATCTGGGTATCCCCTGGGTATCCCCTGGGTATCCCCTGGGTATCCCCTGGGCATCCTCTGGGCATCCCCTGGGCATCCCCTGGGCATCCCCTGCATGGGCACTGGGGTGGGCTGTGCTGGTAAGGGTGGGGGTCACTGGGAAATGGCTCCATTCCCACCTGGCTTTGTTGCCCTGGAGAAGCAGCCGTGCCCTGGCTGTGCCAGGCAGGGAGAGGGGCAGGGCTGGGGCTCTGGGGGCTTTGCTCAGGGAYGGGTTTGGCAGCAGGGCCTGGCTCCCTGACGTGTCTGTGCACGCTGGGGCTGGGAGGCTCTCCCAGGCAGCAGGGTGAGACTCCTGCCCTGCTCCAGAGCCAGCCTGGGGAGGCTGAGGCGCCTTCTCTGGGGTGTCTCAGCCTTAGTCCTGGGCAACATCTGGCACACGGCCCCTGGCACCCCCCAGCATCACCTTTTGGGGTGTTCCCAGGGTGGCATTTCCCCAGAATCCCCCTCCAAACCATCCCACTCCTCCAGTGAGGCCCCCCCGGGTTTTTGCCCACCCCAGCAAGGACATGGCCTGGCCTTGTGACACCYTCAGGGCTGGCTGTGTCCCCAGGCTGGTGCTTTGCTGGGTTTGGGGCGAGGTGATGCCAGGATGTCCCTGGCTCTGTCACCAGGAGCCTCAGGGAGGAGGGAGGGCAGCGAGGACCAAAGGTCCTGGTGCTTCCTAAAGAAAGCACCTCCTAAACACGAGGCAGGAAGGGGAACAGCCTGGAAATGGCACCTTGTGCCCTCAGGGCTTTCCTCAGAGCGTGGAAGGCACCCTCCCATGGCGCTGCCTTTGTCCTGGGAACCTGCTCCTCAGGTCCTGCTGGCACCTCCTGCTCCAGGAACCTCCACGGGGCTTTCCCTGTGCCAGAGGCTGCTCCTGAACACCCTGAGGSTGCCTGGGGTAGGGCTGAGTGTCCTCCAGCCTGCCTTTGGGGTGGTGCCACAGCCTGGTTTTGCTCAGTCACCTCCGTGCCTCAGTTTCCCTGGTGCTCACCCCGCTTTGGGCAGCGGTGCTGGAGCATCCCTGAGCAATTTGCAGGTCAGGGCTGATCCCAGGTGTGGCCCCAGCAGAGGGGCTGAGTGCTGGGCATGCCCAGGCCTAACCAAACCTCCGTGTTCTGCTCACAGACACCTCAACACAGAACATGCACTTGATGACCGGAGCACGGCCCAGTGTCGAGTCCAGATGCAAGTGGTACAGCAGCTGGAGATACAGGTGGGTGTCCCACCCCAGCCCCCATGGAAACAGGGACAAAAAGCCACCTCTTGGTCRCCCTGTGCTCCCCTCAGGAGAGGGTGACAGGGTTGGGGACTGTAACCACCCAAATGGGGACTCGTTTTAAACACCCTTCCCAAAGAGGAATCCTGCATCCAGGTGAAATTCAACCCTCAAACTCATTCCCCTCTCATCCCAAAGTGTCCCTGTGGGTGACAGGAGATGCCACAGATGTGGAAGGCAGCAGGGTTTGTCCCCACATGGGCTGTGCCACCTCCCTGRGAGCCACGGGGCTGCTTGAAAACCAGGCCACTTATTTTGGTGGCTGAGCGTGGTCTTTGGAGCCCAACTTTGGGCTGCTATTTTTGGCCAGGCAGTTCTTTAAATAGTGCTTTTGCCAGCCTCTCCGAGCCCCCAGTGTGCTCTGCATAACTCTGGGAATGGAGAAGGGAGAGGGGAAAAAAGGGGGAGAAAATGGGGGGGGTTGGAAAATGGGATGGGGCCAAGGGGTCACCCCCATGGTGGGACAACAGGGCTCAGCATGGTGTCTGCTATGGCTGGTGTGACACCACAGGGGACACTGTGTACCCAGGACACAGCAGGACAAGATCTGCAGCACCCTTGGGACCCCCCAACCCGAATTAGGGTCCTTACCAGGGCTTGTGGATGGGCAGGGGTCACTCCATGGTGGGACAATGCTTGGGCTGGCAGGGGCTCAGCGTGGTGTGTGTGACACCACAGGGGACACACTGGCCCAGGACACTGCAGGACAGATCTGCAGCACCCTTGGGACTCCATACTCACAATTAGGGTCTTTACAGGGTCTGTGGATGGGGGACACAGCCAGACCCGGCTGCCTGTGGAGGCTGCATCCTCTCAGGCCATCCCTGCCATCCATCCCTCCCCCAAAGCTTGAAAGCCAATTACTGCGGCTTAAAGAGGGGAGGAAGGGAAAAGGGAGGAGGGAAAAAAATCATAATAATATGAAAAAAAAAAAAAAAAAAAAGCTGAAGGGCGAGAGCAGAGCTGTGTGTGGCAGAGAGGAAGCCTGCCACGGACCACCAATTAGAAAGTTTGGAGCGCGGGGCTCCCGCTGTGCCGGCTGCATCACGAGGGGAAGAGCTGTCAGCTCTAATGAGCGCCGCGGCGCAGAAAGCACCGAGCTGCTCCAAACTTGCTGCAAACTCCTGCTTTTAACCCCTTCCTCGCCTGGCTCTGCCAGGGGGCTTGGCTGGAGGCGTGGGACTCCCCAGAGCTTGAGGGGTCCCGGTGAAAAGGAAGTGACGGGAGGGAGTGTGGGTGTCAGATCCATCGGCTGCGCCGGGCTCAAAATCCTCTCCTGCGTGCCACGAGTGAATATTGTTCAGCCTGCTGCTCAGTGCACGGGAGTAAACACTGCAGCGGATGCAAATCCTACAGCGCATGTGGGAATGCTGGGGATGGATGGACCATGGACAGGGAGCTGCTGGGAGGCAAGGGGACAGGACAGTGACACAGGACATGGGGACAAGAAGCACCCAGGGCTGCTGTGGGTGGCGCCTGCTGTGGGTGGCAGCTTGGGGGCTCTGGGAATGGCTCTGTGCGATGTTTCCCCAGTGCACACCCGGAGCTGGAGTGGCCCCTGTGCCCTCCATGGTGGCTGCAGCACCCCACAGGCCACAGCCCCACTGGGCTCTTCAGGAGGTGGCACCTGGGGGGACACCCTGGGGGTTACTGCCTGTCCAGACCAGGTCTGGGCGTTCGTGGCAGCTCCTCCAGGCTGTGAAGCACTTCCGTGGTGACTTTGGCACTGTGTGACCATCCCTGTCCTGCTTCCTGCCTCCCCCAGCTGGCCAAGGAGAGCGAGCGTCTCCAAGCAATGATGGCCCATCTCCACATGAGGACCTCAGAGCCAAAGAGCCTTTCAAGCCAGCCTGTAAGCGTGAGTCCCTTCCTGCCCTCTATGTCCCTCCCTGATGGCTGCTGTCCCCTCCCTGCCCCGTGCACGGTCACCTGGGTGGCCTCTGGGGGATGGATGTGCCTGGCCATCCTCTGGAAATGCAGCTGCTCCACCAGCTCTGACATGGAGTGGTGCATCCCCATCCCATGGGTTCGTTCCACGGGTTCATCCCTGTCCCATGGGTTAATTCCCATCTCCATGAATTCATCCCCATACAAATTCATCCGCATCCCATTAATTCATCCCCATCACAAATTCATCCCCATCCCACTGGGTTCATCCCTCACACAATCATCCCCATCCCATGGGTTCATCCCCATCCATTAATTCATTCCCATCCCATCGAGTTTAATTCCCATCCTGTGGGTTAATTCCCATTCCTGTGGGTGCACCCCCATCCCATGGGTTAATTCCCATCCCAGGGATTCACCCCATTCCACAGATTCATCCCCATCCACAAATCACCCCATCCCATGGGTTAATTAATCCCATCCCACATGTTCCCATTCCCATGGATTCATCTCCATCCCACAAATTCACCCCCATCCCATGGGTTTAATTCCCATCCCTGGGTTTAATTCTCATTCCATGGAGTTCAGCCCATCCCATGAGTTAATTCCATTCTATGGGTCCATCCATGGAGTTAATTCCCATCCCAATCAGAATTCCTCCCGGTCCAATCCCCATCCCATGGGCTTAATTTTTTTTTTTTCCCCCATTTTTTTTCCCCCCCGGAGTCCAATCCCCATCCTGTGGGCTCCACCCCGCACCCCTGGCTGCATCCCACCCTTCCCAAGCCCACCATTTCCCCCCCGCCATCCCCTCCCCACCTCCTCTGGCCCCACCGCCGCCGTTCCCGATGCTCTCCCAGCCTTCCCAACCCCTTCCCTCCGTGCCTGTCCGTGCAGCTGAACCTGGTCTCCAGTGCCAGCCTCTCCAAGAGCACTTCTGACACGTTTCCTGACGGTTTACCTCATCCCCCCACCTCGGCCACGGCGCCCATCACCCCCCTGCGGCAGGGCCCCTCCGTCATCAGCTCTTCCACTTTACACAACGTGGGGCCCATCCGCAGGAGGAACTCGGACAAGTTCTGCACCCCAATCTCTTCAGGTGAGCTCTGGGCTGGGRCTCAGCGCCCTCCTGAGGGGCTCARTGGGTCCCTTCACYCCAACCCTCCCCTCTGTTTGTTGTCCCCCTGCAGAGCTTGCACAGAATCACGAGTTTTACAAAAACGCCGACGTCCGGCCGCCCTTCACGTACGCCTCGCTCATCCGGCAGGTGAGAGCCACAGGSACCAGCTCTGCACCCCAAAACCCTCCCTCAGCCCCCCTCCCACCTGCTGAACCYCTTGGGATGGTGTCAAACCCCACGAGTGACAGCCTTGTCCCCTGTCTGGCTGCCCAGGCCATCCTGGAGACCCCCGACAGGCAGCTAACGTTGAATGAAATCTATAACTGGTTCACGCGGATGTTYGCCTACTTCCGGAGGAACACGGCCACCTGGAAGGTGAGAGCAGCTCTGCCTGGCACCCTGGGCTCTCTCTGACCCAGCCTGGGCTCACCCCATTAACCCCAGGCTCTCCCCATTAACCCCAGGCTCACCCCAACCCACTCTGGGCTCACCCCATCCCAGCTCAGGCTCACTCCATCCTATCCTGGCTCACCCAATCCCCCCTTGGGCTCACCCCAGCCCACCCTGGACTCACCTCAACCCACCCTAGGCTCACCCCAGCCCACCCTGGGCTCACCCCAGCCCACCCTGGGCTCACCCCATTCCCCCCATGCCTCACCCCATCCCACCCTGAGCTCACCCCATCCCACCCTGAGCTCACCCCAGCCCACCCAGGCCTGGCTGCTGCAGGAGATGCTCCTGTGCTAAAGGACCAGTTCATTGCCCAGCCCTAAAATGATGTAAGAAATTATTTTAGGACCAAATCCCACTTTTTTACCCCCCARAATGCCTCGCTGGGCTGTGGGGATGCAYCATCCTTACAGTGGGATACAGCAAAGGGCTGTGTGGTGAAATCCAGGGATTTTCTGTGGAGAACAAGGGCAGAGGCAGGAGAGAGAGAGAAACTGGAAATAGCAAATGAGGTTAATGATAACCTGGGGGCAGGTGACACTGCTGGTGGCTGGGAATGCAGGGAGGGGTGAGAGGGGGTGGCAGGGGCACCATCAGCAGGGAAACCCCTCTGCCACCCCCCAAACAGCTGCCTGTGCCCATCAGGCTCCCCCCACCCCTCTCAAAGACAAAAGTTTTTGTCACTGAGGAGGTTTTGCCACCAGCCTGGGCTGCTGGAGTGAATTTTGGAGCAGCACACGAGTGCTGGGGCTGCTTCCCCTTTGTTTTTTTAGAAATCAGAGCTGGGAAAAGCCATCTGAGAGGAGCAGGGGGGTGTGGAAGGAGCAGTTCTGTGATTCTGTGATTCACTTCTTGCCTCAGCCAGGGAAGATTTATTTATTTGTTGTTTCCTGCTGCCCATATTTACTGAGGCAGCTCAGCTCCCCTCCTGCTCAGGGCAGCAAGGAGTGAAGTGGCAGAGGGAAACCTGCTAGTTTAAATCAAAATAATTCAAATCAGCAAGGTGCAAGTGAGATGGAGCTTTTGGAGAGGCTTGAGGAGGAGGAATCCATTCTCCAGGAGCTCAGGGCCCCCGTGTGTCGCTGCTGCAGATTCAGGCTTTGCTTCCATGGGAAGCTTTTGGGTGGATGTCAGGCATTTTGGCAAAGCCCTGGCATGGAACAGGGTGGCAGCAATGGGGCAGAGCCCTCTGTGGCCATCACTCCCCCCAGAGCCTCAGTTTYCCCCTCTGCAATGAGGTGAAATTGCCTTTTTCCTGCCTTTTTGTCGCTGGAAAGAATAAATATTTCGGGTTTTTTTTGCAGTTTCCTTATACCCTGTGTTAACAAGGGCAGACTTGGAGAAGTGCATCTCTCAGTTTTCTGCTTCCCTTTTTTTATTCTTTTATTTTTTTTTTCCTGTTCTACCACCAAGAAAGGATGGCAGGGGATTTAAAAGAGCTTGAGGGGGGGAAGGATAATTCCCTTTACAACTTGCAGTGCCCAGGGCCAGGCTTCTTCTGGAGGGGGATACACAGGAAAAAATAACGTATTTTCTCTCCTTGAAAACCACTTTTCTGGGGTTTTTCTCTCCTTTCCTGTAGCTCCCCCCTGGGATGGGACAGGAGTGCTGGGGGGACCAAGGTGGGAAGCCACAGGGAGACCCCAGCAGGGCCCAGGGAGAGGGTGGAGGGTGCAGAGCAAACATCATTAGAGGAGAGAGATGAGAAGCAAACAGAGCAGCTGGGCCTGGCTCTGAGCAAACACTGCCTGGAAACACAAAAGCACCTCAGGCTGAGGCAGGGGACACGTCCCCAAACCAGGGGCTGGCCTGGGACCTCCCCTGTGACCTGGGAGCAGCACAGGGATGGGCCATGCCAGGCTCCAGGGGTGCAGGATCACACCCAGCCCACTGCCAGGGTTTATTTCATTTCATTTCATTTCATTTCATTTCATTTCATTTCATTTCATTTCATTTATTTCATTTCATTTCTTTTTTTTAATCTTTATTTTATTTTATTTACTTTGTTTATTTTATTTTATTTTTATTTTATTTATTTCATTTCATTTCATTTCTTTTTTTTAATCTTTATTTAATTTACTTTGATTATTTTATTTTATTTTTTATTTTATTTATTTCATTTAATTTAATTTCATTTCATTTTTTAATTTCATTTTATTTACTTGATTTGTTTTATTTTGTTATATTTTAAATTTTTATTTTATTTTTATTTTATTTTACTTTATTTTACTTTGTTTTACTTTATTTTATTTTGTTATTTTATTTTTTAATATTATTTTATTTATTTTATTATTTTATATTTTATTTTATTTTATAATTTATTTTATTTTATATTTTATTTTATTTTATAATTTATTTTATTTTTATTTTATTTTACTTTATTTTTATTTTGTTTTATCCCACCTGAGCCTTCCCAGGCCCATCCTCACAGTGACTCAGAGCAGGGGGTGTCACCAGGGCAAAAAGGGGACACTGGGCAGGGGAGGTTCTGGCTTTGCCACGCTCCTGGCTGCAGCCAGGGCTTTGTTTGGGCAAAAGGAAGGAGAGAGCATGGGCAGGACCTGCCTGGCAGGGAGGGACATCCTGTGTGTGCTCACAGGGACAGTGACAGGACAGTCCTGGGGTGAGGACAGAGTGGGGGACAAGAGCTTGTCCTGCTCCCTGGAATTCCAGGTCCCTGGGATGTCTCTCTGGGTGATGCCAGAGCAGAGTTTGGGACCAAGGGGTGCCCCAGGCCCTGTGCCAGGGCATGGCCCAAATGGAGCACGTCCCTCTGGGTGGCAGTGGCACAAGGCTGGGACACAKGGCCTGGCTTCAGCCACACCAAGTGTCCCCCATGGAGCTGGGTCAGGGTCCTGGGGTTCCCCCAAAATCCCATCAGGCAGCACTGGCTGGGCCTGGATCTCCCTCCCCAGGGACCCTGGGAGCTGCTCACAAAGTGTCCCCAAGGGGTCAGAGGAGCCTGTCCCTGCTGCTTGGCACCGTGTCACCCTGGCACCGTGGCATGGAGGGATGGAGGGATGGATGGATGGATGGATGGATGGATGGATGGATGGATGGAGGGATGGATAGGGGATGGATGGATGGAATCCATGGATGGATGGATGGATGGATGGATGGAGGGATGGATAGGGGATGGATCCATGAATGGATGAATGATGGATGGATTGATGGATGGATCTATGGATCCATGGATGGGGGATGGATGGGTCCATGGATGGAGGGATGAATGGAGGGATGGACGGACAAATGGATGACAAGGGAAGTTGTTTTTCTCCTCAAATTCCAATCCAGAGGGGCGATGCTGGTGCCATTTGCTGAGTTCTGGGCACTCTGGCACTCGAAGGCACGGGGGGTGCTCAGTCCTTGTGTCTCCTTTTGCCTTGTTGTGCTGGCCAGGCTCCTTTGTTTATACAGCCCCCGTTCGACCTTTTAAATTGCTGTTAATGTTTTAGCGTAACGAATTAGTCTCTCATCACGAATCAGGACTCGAAATAAAAAAAAAAAAGGAGAGAAAAAAAAACCCCCTCCGAGGCCAACTTCCTGAAATTGGGGTCATTCTCATTTGCAAGGCAGAGAATCTGAGAACCTTAATGCAAGGAAATTTATTCAAAGGCAGAGCCCCGGCGTGATTAGGCCCTTTGTAATTATAGCTCGGAGAGATTCCACTCCAGCCTCCTGCCTCCCTCATGGATTAGCAAGTGAGTCGGAAAAATACACAGGATTTAATTAGAGGCAAATTAAAATTGGTAATGAAATAGGGGCAGTAGCAAATGGCAGGGAGTTGGAAGGGGAAAAGGGAGCTGGTATCTCTCGGGGCTGCGCTGTCTGCCTACGTGTGTGTCTCTTTATTTTACATTTAGAAATGTAAAGATGGTCGATGTAAAGAAGAAAGGGAGGGAAAGGACCAAAAAGACAGGGGAGGGGTTGAGGGGGAAAGAAAAAGGAAGGGAAAGAGGAGCTGGCTTTGCTCAGCATCACCAGAGCTGCAGTGGAGCTGCTGTCCCTTGTCCCACCCTGTCCCCACCTTCCTCAGCATCAGGCTCCAAGCRAGGTCGTGACCACTCGGTGCCAATGGGGTCAGGGAGCACCCAGGGAGGTTTTGGGTGGCAGGACACCCCCAGGAGGTGTGGGGCTGGGCAGGGGGAGGCTGGCAAGGCTGTGGCACTGAGGCCACGGCCCGTGTGCCCGCAGAACGCCGTGCGCCACAACCTGAGCCTGCACAAGTGCTTCGTGCGCGTGGAGAACGTCAAGGGCGCCGTGTGGACCGTGGACGAGCACGAGTACCAAAAGAGAAGGCCACCAAAGATGACAGGGTGGGTGCTCCTTCCCCCGTGGCACACAGCCCCAGAGCTGCCACCAGCCTGGTCCCCAGGCTGGGAATGCTCAGCCCTGCATCCCTCTGCTTTCTCTCTTCCTGCAGGAGTCCCACCTTAGTCAAAAATATGATTTCAGGACTCGGTTATGGAGCACTTAATGCAAGTTACCAGGTAAGGACCCAGCCCTGGTCCTGACAGGGACATGGGSACACACTCAACCCTCCACAGTCCTGTTCTCCACTGGGGTGTTGCATCTCATCAGGAAATGAGGGGCAAGGAGGATGGGTTCAAGTTGAAAGAGGGGAAATTGAATGTATGGAAGAGATCATTCCCTGTGAGGGTGGGGAGGCCCTGGCACAGACTCCATCCCTGGCAGTGTCCAAGGCCAGGCTGGACAGGGCTTGGAACAACCTGGGACAGTGGAAGGTGTCCCTGCCCACAACAGGGGGTGGGATGAGATGTGATTTAAGGACCTTCCAACCTAAATTCCACATCCCTCCATGCTCCCTGTCACAGGCTGCACTGGCAGAGAGCAGCTTCCCCCTGCTCAACAGCCCCACCATGATCAACACCAGCTCGGCCAGTGCCATGCTGCACGTGGGCCATGACGACGTCAGCAGCACCGTGGAGCAGGTCAACAGCAACGGCAGCAACAGCCCCCGCCTGTCCCCACAGCAGTACAGGTCAGCCCTCTTATGCCCATCTAGATGTGTATAAGAGACAGGAGGTCAACAGCAACGGCAGCAACAGCCCCCGCCTGTCCCCACAGCAGTACAGGTCAGCCTGGCCCTGCCAGGGCACAGGGGTGCTCAGGGAGGCTGGCACGTGGGGCACTGGCAGCTCCCGTCACCAGGGTGAGGGGGTTTGGGCTCCCATCCCCAGGGTGACAGGGGTTCTGGACCAAAAAACT
>NDFG01000005.1:160155-170361 GCA_002167245.1 Sporophila hypoxantha | reverse complement strand
GGGGGTTCTGGACCAGAAAATTTGGG
Organism: Sporophila hypoxantha; assembly: GCA_002167245.1. Classification (NCBI taxonomy): domain Eukaryota; kingdom Metazoa; phylum Chordata; class Aves; order Passeriformes; family Thraupidae; genus Sporophila; species Sporophila hypoxantha. The sequence goes on along the minus strand of NDFG01000005.1, from coordinate 170,335 downwards.
AGTTTTGGGGTGGTGGAACCGCACTCCCTGAAGGTGAAGGCTCCCGACAGTCCACCAGGAGCTGCTTGTGGGCAGCTCTCCGAGCAAAGGGAATTTTGGCTTCCATCCCAGGGTGAGGGGCGCTCTGGACCAAATAATTCAGGGAGTTTGGGTGATGGGATCAACATCCCTGCAGGCTGAAGGTTTGTGGCTCCCACTCCCAGGATGAGAGGGGTTCTGGACCAGAAAATCTGGGGAGTTTTGGGTGATGGGATCAGCTCCTCAAGGCTGAAGGTTTTGGCTCCCACTCCAGGGTGAGGGGGTTCTGGACAAGAATTTCAGGAGTTTTGGGTGATGGGATCAGGGCTCCTCCCCAAGGCTGAAGGCTCTCCTTCCCCACAGCCACCCCGTGCACGTGAAGGAGGAGCCAGCTGAGGCAGAGGACGACAGCAGACCCGTGTCACTGATGGCCACCACCAACCAGAATGTGACGATCCCCGACGACAGGGACCTGGAGGAGGAGCTGCCGGTGGAGGACTTGTCCTAAGGACTCCTTCCTCCTCCCCCAGCCAGGGGCAAACCCTTCCCACCCTCCTGGACGGAGACCAAGCCACGCTCCCACCTCCCCAAGGTGACCTTGGCGTTATCCTGGTTCTTTCAAGGCACTTCCACAAAGCAAAAGGGTTTTCCTTGGGACGATGACAATGACAATGGCACCAACCTGTTGCTGCTGGCGTGTCCCTCACGCTGCCACTGCCYGGGGACGGACTGGCCCCGCCACGACATGGAAGCAAAACCCCAAGAGCTGGACTTTTCCYGCCCTCCTCCCTCGGTTAGTGACTGGTGGATGAGGCTGGTAGGTTGGTTGTTCCTGTCCAAAATGGTCCCTCCTTCCTTGCTGCAGGGAAGGCACCTCTGTCCCCTGAGCCCTGGGGAGCCATGGCAGGGCCCTGCTGTCACCTCTGCGTCCCCCTCTGGGCTTTGCACTACGGAGGGCTCGTGGACCCTGCCCACGTGCTGCTCCACCCAGCTTTGGSGGAAGAAACAGCAGAAACGGGGCTGAGCCCCTGTGCAGGGTGTGGGGTTTGGCACGGAGCTGGGATGGACACGAAGCAGCGCGGTGGGGGGACGGTGTCCCCTTGTCACCTCTGCAGGGCAAAGCAGAGCAGCTGCCAGCTTGGCCACCCTCCCTGAGCCCCAGCTGGTGGGGGGMTGCTGGCCCCAGCAGTGCTGACCATCCCTAATAGTGCTGACCATCAGTGCTAACCACCCCCAATAATGCTGACCATCACTGCTGACCATCCCCATCAGTGCTGACCACCCCCAGTAGTACTGACCATCAGTGCTGACCATCCCCAATAGTGCTGACCATCACTGCTGACCATCAGTGCTGGCCATTCCCATCACTGCTGACCATCCCCAGCAGCACAGACCAGCAGTGCTGACCACCCTCAGCAGTGCTGACCATTCCAGCAGTGCTGACCAGCCCCAATAGTGCTGACCATCAGTGCTGACCACCCCCAATAATGCTGGCCATCAGTGCTGACCATCAGTGCTGACCANGGGGGGGAGGAAATTCTGCTTTTCATCTTTTCTTTTCCTCATCCTTTTGTTTGTGTCCAGATGGGAAGATACCAAAAGATTTCTTAGAGACAGAAGGTCCGTAGTTCAGGTGAACAGATGGTATTCATGCCAAAAAAAACAACACAAAAAGCACACACACAAAAAAAAAAATTAATAATAACGAGAACAACACAACCAAACACCCCTCTTCTCCCTGCTCTTTCTTTCTGGGGTGGTGATGTGGGTACCCAGTGCCAGGCTCCTCCTGGGAGGCAGTGTGGCATTCCCAGTGYCCCGTGGTGGCTTTGGGGGGCATCACCTTCCCTCAGGAGCATCCCCTTTCCTGGAATCCTCTCCTTTCCCTGGGAATCATCCCCTTTCCTGGGAATCCYCCCCATCCCTGGCACAGCCAGGCTGGCTCTGGCTGTCCTGGCACCCAGCAGGGTCGTGTGGGATCTGCTGTGATGGACCTGGAGCTGCTCTGGTTTTTTTGGCCAGCTCTGGGCTTCTCCAAAGTGACCCCGAGGTCTCCTCTGTCCCTGTCTGTCCCGTTTYCCTGGGATGTGACATTCCCGGGGGSTTGTGTCACCGTTTGGGGCTGGAAATGCCACACCCAGAGCCGTGGGTCAGGAGAAGGTGTCACCTGTCCCCGTGTGCCACCTCTGTCMCCCCCTGTCCTGGTTTGAAAAGGAAGTGAGGTTTTTTTGGGATGCTGTGGTCAAACAGCACCCAAATGCTGTGACCACAGCATCCCAAAAAAAACTCACTTGGTTTTCAAACAAGGATACCACCCCGAGGGGCTCCTGGCGCTGTGGGGTGAGCCTGGACTCCCCTTGTCCTTTTCCTTTTCCCTCATCCTTTTCCTTTTCCCCTCATCCTTTTCCTTTTCCCTCCATCCTTTTCCTTTTCCCTCGTCCTTTTCCTTTTCCCCTCATCCTTTTCCTTTTCCCCTCATCCTTTTCCTTTTCCCCTCATCCTTTTCCTTTTCCCCTCATCCTTTTCCCTCATCCTTTTCCTTTTCCCTCCATCCTTTTCCTTTTCCCCTCATCTTTTTCCTTTCATCCTTTTCCTTGCCCGGCGCATCCTCCATGCCCCGCTGGCTGCAGGGACTGGGGTGTCCCTCTGTGTCCCCCTGTGTCCCCCTGTGTGCCGGGGGTGTCCCTGCTCGGTGGGGCGGTGCCCGGGGGTCTCAGGGGTCTCTCCCGTGCCCGGATCCCGGCGTTTCCCCGCTCCCCCCGCCGCCCCTCCAGCGCCCCTCTAGGTGTCACCCGTGCCCGCGGCTGGCCGTGCGAGCGCCGGGACGGCGCTTCCTTCATTCCTTCATTCCTTCCTTCCTTCATTCCCGGAGCATTCCCGGCTCATTCCCGGCGCCGGGACAGCCCTTCCTTCCCGGAGCGTTCCCGGAGCATTCCCGGCTCATTCCCGGAGCATTCCCGGAGCATTCCCGGCTTATTCCCGGGGCGCCGGGACAGCCCTTCCTTCCCGAGCATCCCCGGAGCGTTCCCGGCTCATTCCTGGAGCATTCCCGGCTTATCCCCGGAGCATTCCCGGCTCATTCCCGGCTCATTCCCGGAGCATTCCCGGCTCATTCCCGGCTCATTCCCGGAGCATTCCCGCTCTTCCTTCGCGGAGCATCCCCGGCTCGGGACAGCCCTTCCTGTCCCCCCCAGGCTCCCCGGAGCATTTCCGGAAGCTTCCCGGCCTCATTCCCGGAGCGTTCCGGCTCATTCCCGGAGGTTCCCGGCTCATTCGGCGCATCTCCTGGCTCATTCCCGGCTTCACTCCCGGCCATTCCCAGCCCCATTCCCGGTTCACTCCCGGCTCATTCCCAGCCCATTCCCGGCTCACTCCCGGCGCATTCCCCGTGCCCTTCCCGAGCTCTGCCGGGCACCAAAGACTCTGCCCGGGCTGGGGGGCACCAACCAAGCCCCCCTTTTGCTGCGCACATCCCATTTCATCCCAGTCCATCCAAATCCATCCCAGTCCATCCAAATCCATCCCAGTCCCCCCTCACTCCTGCCCAAGGAGCTGCGAGGCACCGTGGATTTTCCCCATCTACTTTATTATTTCCTCTTTTTCTCTTTTTTGTTTGTTCTTTTTTATATTGTTTCTCTTTTTCTCTCCCTTTTCTCTCTTTTCCTCTTCTCCCTTTTTCTTCCTTTTTCTTTATTCCCCTTATTCCCCCTTTGTCATTTCTTCCTTTTCTATTTTTCTTTATTCCCCTTATTTTCCTTTTTTTTTCCCCTCATCTTTCTTTATTCCCCTTTCCCCATCTTTCCTTTTTCCATTTCATTTTCTCTTTTTTCTTTTCTTCTTCCTCTTATTTTCCCCCTTTTTCCTCTATTTTTCTATCTACTTTCCCCTCTTTCCTTTCCTTTTTTTTCCCTTTTTTCCATTTTTTTTCCCTTCCCCCCCCCTCCCCACTTTTTTCTTTTTTTTTTTTTCCAATTGTTCCCCCACTCTTTAATTTAAATCATTCTTGGGACACGTTTACAGCTGCCATGGGGGTTTTATCACCTTTTTGCTGCTTTATTCCCGGGAAGGAGCAGGAAGGGCYGGACCTTCCAGACTTTGGGATGCTGGGCCACCCCTCACCCTCCACAGGGAACCTCTGCCCCCATCCAGGCTTTTGGGAATTATTATCCCTCTTTTCCAGCTGTTCAGCTGATTTTTGGGGGGTTCAGTAGCTGCTCCCCTTTTTTCCCATTCCTCACCCTTTTCCTTCACCTTCCTCCTCTCCCTTTTTTTTTTTCCCACCTCCTCGGGGTGTGATTATTTTTTTTTGTTTTATTTTTCCAGAGGTACAAACACCCCCAAAATGCATCCCAAGGCCTGCAGATCCCCATGGATTCAGCCAAAATCCCCCCAAACCCAGGGGCTCCTTCCCCTCTGCTCCGAGAATTCCTGATGCTCCTTAGCCCCATCCAAGAGCACTCCCTATATATTATATATATATAAAAATAAATATATCAATACAAAAGAGGATTTTTTTTTTCCTTGAAACACAATGCACAGGTTTGGAAAAGCCCAGTGGCTCCAGGTGATGCCTTTTCCCCCCGGGAATTTCACGATTCCAAAGGGAAACGTGCCTGGTTTGATACTCAGGGGTAAATTTAATTCCTTCTCTTACCCCCACCCAGCCTGGCCRCCTCTGCAGGCTCCCACCTGAGCCCAGGTACTGAGTGTCCCCTCCTGCCTCGCTGCCTCCTCCCTTCCCACCCCTCTGCTTCATTTCTGGTTGGAATTTTCCGGAATTCTGCGAGTTTTACCTCAAAACGCTGCTGGGGAGGATCAAGGACCAAACACGTGGCAGAATTGTGTGTCTGTATATATTGAGATAGAGATATTCTGGCTGTCAACCTACCAACACAAATTGTTCTTTTTTTTTTTTAGGGGGGGGTTATTCTGTATTTTTRTGATTTATTTTCTGTTTCTCTCCASCCTTTGGGGGGGCAGCTGAGGGCACCTCCCTGGACCTAAAGGCATTTTTCTGGTATCTCCCACTGAAGGAATTATTAATTTTCCATGGTTTTGTCTTTGTTTTATTTTTTATTTTTATTTTATTAATTCCTCCATGATTTCTTCTCCCCACACCTGGGGAAGGGGRGGTCAGAACCCAGTGCTGGGAGGGAAGGAGGAGCTGCTGGAGAGGAGCAGCGGCTGAACCTGCACCAAACCAAAGGGTTTCTTTGCTTTGTTTACACCCCTGGCCAACCTCACTGCCCCGCAGCATCTCCCTGGATCTAGGTTTTTGTCCTGGAAGCGTTGGGGAAGCGTTGGGACATTCCAGAGCCAGGGGCTGGGCTGGGAGGGATGGAGCCACGACAGATTGGGGACATCCATCCCACTTGGGGACATCCATCCCCCTCCGGGAAGCGCCAGCATTGCCACCACATTTTTTCCTGTTTTTTCCTATTTTTTCCTGGTTTTTCCTATTTTTTTCCCTGTTTTTTCCCGGTTTTATCCCCGGTTTGCGCGGCGCTGGGTGGGAAGGTGATGCTGGGCAGGTGGGGTGAGGTCCGAGGGGGCGGAGGGGAGGGCGGGTGTGTAAAAAGCGACCCCGAGCCTCCCTCCCTGCCCGCCCCCCTGCCCTCCTCTGTGCTGTATAAAGGAAAATCCCGGCTGTGTATTTGTACTCCGAGCTCTCCGTGCGTCTGCGTGGGCAGACGGTAAACCCTTGTACAGTAGGTCTAGCTGCATGTAATCTGTATGGACAATGGCATTATAAAATGCAATAAAAGAAATTAACCTATCGTGCGCTGCTGGCCTTGCTTTGCTTAAGGTTATTGTGGGGGGAAAAAAAATAAACAAAAAACCAAAAAAATAAACAAAAAAAAACCTAACAAACAAACAAAAAAAAAACCACCAAAAAAAACCCCAAACCTCCCCTCCCCCCAAAAAAACCAAAAAAAAACCACCAACCAGAAAAAAAAAAACACATTATGGAATGTAGATCTGGAGGTTTTGGGGAGCAGATTTGGAGGTTTTGGGGTGTAGATCTGGAGCTTTGGGGCACAGAAAAATTAAAAACTTCCTCCAAACTTCACTCTGTGCAGAAACCTGGGAAGGAGCACAGAGCAAAGTTTTGGGGAAGTTTTTAATTTTTCCATCTTCTACAGATGAATGTTCACAGGGCCCCATTTTATTTTTTTTTTAATATTGAATGTCCATTTCCTTCTCTTTTTTTTTTTTTTTTTACTTTTTTTTTTTATTATTTACAGAAATAGCTCGTGACTCATCAAAATCTTTTCAGCAGCGCATGTAAAACAGTGGGGTCATTCACTGCAGACCCAGGCAGGCAGAAGGGCCTTGAGGAGGTTATTTTGTTTAGAGACTTTGTGTGTGCACAGGGACAGGGAAATTCTGCTCCACGGATCAGGGGGTGATGGCTCAGACCCCAAAAAAACACGGCTGGGGCTGCACAGCCCAGCTCTGTCCCAGGACCCGGCCCCATTCCCACCACACTCTTTCATTCCTTGTTCTCCGGGATCACACGCGTTTTCTCCTTGTTTATTTATTTTATTTTCCAAGCCTCTGCCCGGAGGATGGATGCCGGAATGTTGCAAAACCCTCTTTGAACTGAAAAGTCGAGGTTTTAGTGCTAAATCCTCGCCGGAGACGGGAAGGTCAGGGAGGTTTCAATCTCCCAACGCCTCCAGTCTGGGGCAAGGGGAACCACAGGGCTTGGGGTGAAGATCTGGGATTTTGGGGGTGTAAGTCAGGGGGGTTTAGGGTGCAGATCTGGGGGGTTTGGGGTGGCAGATCTTGGGATTTGGGGGTGTAGATTGGGGAGGTTTAGGGTGCAGATCTGGAGGGTTTGGGGTGAAGATCTTGGGATTTGGGGGTGTAGATTGGGGAGGTTTAGGGTGTAGATCTGGAGGGTTTGGGGTGCAGATTTTGGGGATTTTCGGGGTGTAGATCAGGGGGGTTTAGGGTGCAGATGTTGGGGTTTTGGGGGTGCAGATCTGGAGGGTTTGGGGTGCAGATTTTGGGATTTTCAGGGGGTAGATCAGGGGGTTTAAGGTGCAGATGTTGGGGTTTTGGGTGTAGATCTTGGGATTTTGGGGGTGTAGACTGGGGAGGTTTAGGGTGTAGATCTGGAGGCTTTGGGGTGAAGTTCTTGGGATTTTGGGGTGTAGATCTTTGGGGTTTTGGGGTGCAAGTCAGGGGGGTTTAGGATGCAGATCCTGGGATTTTGGAGGTGCAGACTTGGGTTTTGGGGGTGTAGATTGGGAGGGTTAGGGTGCAGATCTGGAGGTTTGGGGTGCAGATTGGGGGGGAAGTTTGGGGTGCAGATTCTAGGGGTTTTTGGGGATATAGATCAGGGGGTTAGGGTGCAGATCTGGAGGGTTTGGGCCCTGGGTGTTTTGGGATACAAATCCAGGGGTTATGGAGTGCAGATCTGGGAGTTTTGGGGTGTAGATTTGGGATTTGAGGGTGCAGATCTGGGGTTTGGGGCACAAATCCAGAGGAGTTTGGGGATCCAGATCTGAGGCTTTGGGGGGTAGATCCAGGCATTATAGAGTGAAGATCTGAGGGTTTAGGGGGCAGATCTGGGAGTTTTGGGGTGTAGCTCCAGGGGGAATTTGCGGGTGCAGATCTGGCATTTTTTGGGGAGCAGATCTGGGGTTTTTGGGAGCAGATCTGGGGGTTTTGGGTGCAGATCTGGGGTTTTTGGAGCAGATCTGGGGGTTTTGGGGTGCAGATCTGGGGTTTTTGGGGTGCAGATCTGGGGTTTTGGGGAGCAGACCTAGGGGGTTTTTGGGGTGCAGATCTGGGGGTTTTGGGGTGCAGATCTGGGTTTTGGGAGCAGATCTGGGGTTTTTTGGGGCGAGGATCTGGGGGTTTTTGGGGCAGATCTGGGGGTTTTGGGTGCAGATCTGGGGTTTTTGGGTGCAGATCTGGGGGTTTTGGGTGAGATCTGGGGGTTGGTGCAGATCTGGGGGGTGGCAGATCTGGGTTTTGGGTCCAGGACCTGGGGGTTTGGGGGTGCAGCTCCAGGGCAGGTGAGAGCCCAGGCCTGCTGCCCCCGAGGAGCAGCCGGGAGCTGCGAGAAGCTGGGCTGGGTTTATTGGGTTTTATTTTGGCGGCGGCGGAGCCGTGAGCGGCGCAGGGTGCCAGGGTTTGTGAATGTGGGTCAGTGCAGTCACACACCTACAGGAACGGCCTTGTTTGCCCAAACCCGGCCAGATCCCACAGCCAGAGCTTTCCCTCGGAGCCAAGCCGGCCCGGGGGGAGTGCAGGATGAGGCTGGGTGTGATCCCTGATGGATTCACTGGGACCCAGGCGTTCAGGATGAGGCTGGGTGTGAATCCTGAGGGATTCACGGGGACCCTGAGAGCACAGAATGAGGCTGGTGTGAGCCCTGAGGGATTCACTCACACTCCAGGAGTGCAGGATGAGGCTTGGGTTGATCCCTGAGGGATTCACTCACATTCCAGGAGTGCAGGAATGAGGCTGGGTGTGATTGCAGAGGGATTCACTGGGACCCTGAGAGCACAGAATGAGGCTGGGTGTGATCCCTGAGGGATTCACTCACACTCCAGGAAGTGGGCCAGGATGAGGCTGGGTGTGATCCCTGAGGGATTCACTCGATATTGGGAGTGCAGGATGAAGGCTGGGTGTGATTGCAGAGGGATACACTCAGCATTCAGGAAGTGCAGTGAATGAGGCTGGGTGTGATTGCAGAGGATTCACTGGGACCCTGAGAGCACAGAATGAGGCTGGGTGTGATCCTGAAGGACTTCACTCGGATATTGGAGTGCAGGATGAGGCTGGGTGTGATCCCTGAGGGATTCACTGGGACCCTGAGAGCCACAGAATGAGGCTGGGTGTGATCCGTGAAGGAATTCACTCGGATATTGGGAGTGCAGGATGAGGCTGGGTGGGGTGATCCCTGAGGGATTCACTGGGAGCCAGCAGTTCAAGGATGAGGCTGGATGTCATCACTGAGGGTTCACTGCGATATTGGAGCTGCAGGATGAGGTGGGTGCGATCCCTGCAGGGATTCACTGGGACCCAGGAGTGCAGGATGAGGCTGGGTGTGAATCCCCTGAAGGGATTCACTGGGCCCTGAGAGCACAGAATGAGGCTGGGTGTGATCCCTGAGGGATTCACTCGGATATTGGGAGTTCAGGATGAGGCTGGGTGTGATTGCAGAGGGATTCACTCGGATCCCAAGAGTGCAGGATGAGGCTGGGTGCGATCCCTGACAGGTTCACTGGGACCCTGAGAGCATAGAATGAGGCTGGGTGTGATCCCTGACGGATTCACTCGGACACTTTGGGTCCTCCCTGTCCCAGGCCTTGCTCAGGATGCTCCTTTCCATCATCCTCTGTTATTTTGGGGGAAATATTCCTTGTTTTTGTGGGCCRCACTCCCTTCAGTGTGCTGAGTGTGAGCCCCTGGACACAGCGAGAGTTTTGCTGCTCTCCTCCATCCCTGGAGCTTTCCAGTGCCAGSATGGGAGCAGATTTCCCCCCAGACCACCCTGCCCAGGGCCCTGCAGCCCCCAGGGAGGGGAGGCACTGGTTGCTGCTCCWTCACTGTCCATGCCAGGCAGCAGCACGGATTTTTCCAGGCTGTCCCACTGCCCATGGCACGGGTGGCASCCCAGGCTGCTGTGGGTAAAGCCCTGCTGATCTCCAGCCCCAAAATCCCTGTAAAACCTTTCCCTGCATGGCACAGCTGGGGCTGTTCCCCCCAAAGCTGGGGCTGCACAGATCCTGGACCCCCAAAAGCATGATTAAGTTTCCCCATTACTCTTTAATTTTTTTTTTTTTTTTTTTTTTTTAGGTTATCAGGCCAAGCTGTTGGTTCAGGGTGTTAGGAAAATTAATAAATTAATCCACAGAGGTTTATGTCCAAAAAGGAGACAGAGGAGTCCTTTCTGGCTTTATTGGAATAAAGGGAGAGGCCATTGCTGGCCCATTCRGACTTCCACACAGCCCCTGGCAGACAGTGTAAAACTATTTATTAAAGAACCCATTTGACCATCCACATCCTCCCCAGTCTGATTTATCACAGCTCTGATAGCAGCTCTACTCTTAGAATTTCAATCTGAGCCCTGCTCCCCCTGCAGTGAGGAGCCCCCAGGGCTCTGCCCCAGCTCCAGCCCCGCTCTGGAACAGGAGCTGCA
>NDFG01000005.1:121939-137451 GCA_002167245.1 Sporophila hypoxantha | reverse complement strand
TCTTTCTCCCCAAAACAATCAAGGCTTCACAACACAGTGCTCAAGTCAATGCCAGAGAAGTATCAATTCTTCCTGCTTTACCTTGAGAAGTGCCAGCACAGAACGGTTTAACAGCTTTTGCCAGGTAGAAGTGTGCAGTGTCGGAAGCTTCTTGCGCAATGAAAAGGATGCTTTGTTGACTTAATTGTTGGGTTTTTTGTCCATTGACTGCCAAAAATATCTTCACTTATGTTCCTGCAATGTGCGGTCTACGGTGTTGAATAAAAAAGTCATTATTTCAGTAAAGAAGAAAGCAAAAAATTTCAAGACCAATTCTCAGACAGTGGGCGAATTTTCACTCTTACTTCTGTAAAGAAAATTGCATCAATGCCTCCTGCAGTGCCTGCACTACCTGGGCTTCTTCTCTTTGGAATTTCTCCAGATTGTTGAACAAACCTATAGAAAAGGAACAAAAATGTCAAATCCCCTTCACTAATATAACTGAAAAGCCTGATAGTCTTTGCCCCACGCTACTTTGCAGAGAAGCCAGTGATTCAAAACATCTCCGCTGTTACCCCTCCATGAAGTACACAACAGCAGTCTGAACTAGTTTATTCTTGCTGTTTTCCAACATTAAACCTCATCCCAGTCACTCTATTAACAAATATAGCTTTTTAAACAATTTCAAAACAAAAGGCCAACCTACAAGTTCCAAATGTTCACATAATTAATATTATGAAAATTATACTGGAATACAGAGCAATAGAATGAAATGAACGATTTCACAACATAAAGTTGTTGTGTGTTGCATTCTAAGATCCAAAACGAATTTAACCTGCCCCTTCTTTCCCAGCTTTCTGACAGCGCTAAGCCATGCTCATTAAGGAAGTCCTCATGTGATCCGCAGCTGACAAGATCAAGATTCTAAAGCAACTGGAATCTTCGTCTGCAGCAATATTTTTCAGATCTACTACCTTGAAAAATCACATTTGATGGTAAACTATGTCATACTGAAATTGACAGCAATTCTCTTAACCAGTCTAGTCTAGACAGTCACTGCTAAGAAAAACCAAACAAATAAAATATTCAAGGGGAAAAAAAGTAAAAATTTAACTACACTGCAGATGTGCCAGTTAAATATGACAGGTCCATTTTAGTATGCGGCTCTGTAAGAGTAAGACTTCTGTCACTGAGCAGAAACATGCTGAGCTTAACTGTGAAAGCAGGCTTATTTTCAGATTTTCATAAACATAAGAACTCATAGTTGGAAGCAGTCAAATACTTTACAGGAAGTTATATGCTCTTGCATTAACAAAAAATAGATTTGCTTTCTACCCCGAAGCTCACTATGAGATCCCAACCACTTGTGGAACAAACTATGACCTAGGCTCAGTTTCTTAGGCTTGCAACCTCCAAATTCCCATTCACAACTTCAACACTCAAAAACCTGCAGATAATACAGATGGGCACCACAAAGACCATCATACATGCTACTGCAGGTGCTAGATACCCCTATCTGCCCACCAAGAACAATCATAAGAGATATTTAAAAATCATTTAAACCTCGTTTTTAGAAAATACTGAAGCATAAAATGACATTTTATAACATGGGAATTAGAAACCATACCCATGTATAGGGAAGAAGAAAAAATTAGTCCAGCGGTACAAATGCAGTAGAGAGGGTGAAGGTGCATATATTACTCAGTTTAGTAGTGACTATGATTCTATGCATGATTTCACTACTCTTGCTGGAACACAGACTGACGCAGACTAGCATTGCAGTCCTATATTTAAAGTAACAGAGTTTAAATCATACAATTCTAGCAACAAGTTCTGTTTTATAAACACTTCAATTGCCCACTCTCAGGAAAGTCTTCATCTTCCTCACAAGTAATAAAATTCCAGCAAACAAATTCAAGTGAACTGCTAAAATTCACTGAGTACTGAGAATATGCAATTCAGAGCTTGCCATTACACTAACTGAAAAAGTCATCTTCTCAACGCCATTTCCTTTGGCAAACTACAGAACTACACCCTTGTTTTGAAGCTTGCTTTTTCAACACTGGACTCTGTAGCTATAAGGTTAACCTTTAGAAACAACTATAAAACAGATACCAGAATGATTTTTGTAACTACAACAGCTTTCAGAATGAAAGTGACTGTCCGAAACTGTTGTTCAGAGTTCAAGAGACCTGAATGTTTCTGAAGCAGTGAGATCAGCAAACTTCCCAATTCAGAAGACAAACACTACTGGCAGTCAGCACATTAGTTCTCTAGTACTCTGAGTATCACACAAAAAAATTTGCCTGAGCAGCTTAAAAGAACACAGTGACACAGGCTTGAAAATGAGTGAATTGACAACTTATTAAAAAGCTCTCTGTGCTTCCACCATACTGGTTAAGGCTTCCTTATTCCCTGATATGAGCTACGTGGTTTAAGAGAAGAGCACCATGGAAGAACAAACAGACATTTAACTGAGCACCAGAACATTTTGGTACAAAGTCTCAGAATTTTTGCTATTTAAGGCAGACAAAAGCCCCCACAAACCCAGCAACAAGAACAGAACACCCACCCACCTACCATCCCCCAACATTCAAAAAACCCAACCAACCAATTTACAGCATACACCACGGAGGTGCTAAGAACTCTGATTAGAAACTGTTTTTTCCATTGTGGCCTACAAAATGCATTCCTGTAGGGGTATTCTCTAGGACAAGTAATGTAAAATAAAGTCATTTAATTGGTCGAACAATTCAATTTTCTTAGTACAGAAGATTTATATTGCAACAGAAAGGTTCATATTGCTGAAATTATGAATGAGGAAAGGTCCTTTCAAACTTGAGCTACAAAGATCGTAGGCAAGTATTTTCAATACTTACTCTTTAAGGTGGAGGTAAGTAAGCATTCATAATTGTACAAAAGAAAACCTTTTGATAATACCCAAGCTTGACAGGGAAAAGAAAAGGGAAAAAAGGTCTCCAGCATGAATAAATCAGGAAAAAAGTACATACGCTACTTACATGCCCTGCATACTGTCCAAAATTTCTTTCTGAGGCCTGTTAAGCTAGTCCAGCAAGGCATTTGGCAGCCAAAGCAACTAACATAACGTTTTATCCTTTCCAACTGAGAGAAATCCAGTTTCAGAGAAATGGAAGAATGTTCTTACCAATATCAATGGGCCACAGATTGGTTATTTCCCCAACTGGTCCATTTAGTAATTTTCTCTGTGCGTCATTAATCAACTGTACTTTTAAACTATCATACAAATAAATTATAAAATATTAAATTATATGTCCACTCTGAGTTTCATTTAGTACCTTTTGAGAGCTTTCACCAAGTCTGCATAGTCTCCTGATTCCATCGCTGGATTTTTCACTAGCAGTTCAACAGCCTGTAGAGCTCTTTCCTTTTCTTTGCATTTTTTTGCTTCCTGCCAAAGCAAATAATTTACATTCATCTTATAAATAGAAACAGTTTAGAGAGCATACTTCCACAGACCTTAAAGGAAAATTTTAAAAAAAAAAAACCCCCCCCCTTTTTTTAAATTTTCCCATGCTGAGAAAACCAAGTTCTCCCTGCAGTTCGCATCCAGTTACTGCAGTGTGAAATATGAAATACCAGTTCCTTTCCCAGACATACCTCAGCCTATAAATTACAGCTTTGCTTGCTGCCCTAAGTCCAATTTGAAACTTTATTTATGATAGCCTGCATGTTATAACTCACTTTGCTACCTATCCATGTGCGCACTAAAGCACACATTTGCAAGAATTGCCCCTAAGTCTTAAGACTCATTCGCTATAACAAAGAATAACAGGCTAGATTTAAGTTTATGCTTACTATTTTCTCATAGAAGGTCTTTGGAACTTTGGAAGAGGATTTCTACAGCTTCAAACACTTCATATGCCATTCTACCTGTCGGTTACCCTCTTCAAACATTCATCATACATCTCCTGCAACAGGAGAAGAGAAATATATAAGTAGCAGTGACACAAATTTTGACTAGAGCACCACCTAAGGCTCATTGCTTTAGAAAATGCCTACCAGCAGTTGTGAAACTTCTATTTCAAGACAGATACTCTGTTCATTATTATTTCTGCCTCAGACACATTTTCTTCTTATGTAGCGCGCTCCACATTTTGCACCAGCTGAGGTAAAAGTGTCCTTCTTTTACAATAATGCATTCCTTCACCCATACTAATAACAAGTGATACTTGCCAATAGAGTAAGAGTTCAGAGTTAAATAGTTTACCTCCATCTGCATCTCACTCCAAGTCCCTGCTTGCCTTCCTCAAATTTTGCTTTCAGCTCCTGCTGGAAACGCAGGAAACCTGTCTGCTTAGGAGCACGCTGATTGACACTTTGATCCATTCTTCTTCCAGCTCTTTTAGCTAGCCAAAAGGGAAATGAACCCATCGTATCAGAGACATTATGGACACACTCCAGACAAGCAAGCATTACGGTTTTTCCCATTATCAAAGCCAAGACAGCACTACATTTCACTATTCAATCTTTTTCTGCCCCACTAAAGGAGGACTTCCACATTCACTGTTCAGAAGTCTGTGGATATACTTAGTCAAAGAAGAGAACAGTTATTGCCAAAGCATTTACATAGAACAAATAGTAGAACAGTCAGATGGTTGGCCCTCTGTAGACTTTGAAATAAAAATGGCTGAGGCATGAATGAAGCTTTTCTTTTACAGCCAGCATATTACACAGCTTAAAACTAAGATGAACAAACAGCTGAGCTGCATTTGATGAAAACAGTTTGGTGTTTTTTTAAACCATCCCTTGTAAAAGCTAGCTATTGCTTTTTCACCTGAACATTAATTAACTCAAGTGGGTAGGAGGAAAGATGTATAATTTGCAAAGTTTTAAAATGAATGAAAAATTTCTATCTATCATAATTCAGGCCACTTCACTAAGGAAACCAGTTCCCATCCTGAAGCATCACAGAATAAGTATGAACGGATGCACAGAGGAAAAAACTTCAGAAAAAAAAGAAAACTTAGGAGATTAACAATTTATTGACTTTTGAAGACTTCGTCAAGGGTCTTTATTATAAGGTGCAACCATTCTGCCGTACATTCTACTGTTCAATTGCCATCCTCAGTTTCAATATTGAACTTCACCCCACAACTTCATGTATGTTACAGAGCAACCAAAACACTGTTATAATTTCCTTACAAACGGCACTAGGAGTACCAATATTTTGGTAAAGTTAAATGGAGCTAAAAAAAATAGTTTCAGTTTGCTTTAGAATGCCCAACATCACAGAATCCGCGGAGGATGAGCATCAAATTTTGGATTACAGAAATACTTTCCTGCCTACCTGAACAGAATTTCATATTCTGCAATGGAGTCTCAAAGCATCCCTTATTCCAACGGTAAATTTCCACACAAGGAGCTTGGCTTCATCTTCGAACAGCCTTGTTGTTCTCGCGATTCAAAAAAGTTTTTGGCAATACTTTGATGCAGTTGGCTTCAGTGAGATTATCTGGAACCAAATTCACTGACAGTGAAACACACAGAATAGCATCAGTGTCCCATGAACGGAAGCAATCCACAAATAACTCATTCTTTAAAAACAGTCTGTGAAAGTTCCAGCATGCACGTTTAGTGATTTTGTCATTTACTCAAACCCCATTTATGCTAGATTTATTTTAATCTACCATAAAATTTAAAGAAATATGCCCTATCAAAATTAACCTCCACACCCGCTTGAATACAAACATCAGCCCTCAAATTACTTCAAAGAACTTAATCCAATACAGTGTTTAAAAATCAGCTTCCCTTGCTGCGGAAAAAAAAAACAAAAGAGAAGAAAGAAAGAAGTTGTCCTTAGACCAAATAATTTGATTATGACCTACTTTTTTTTAAAAATCAGAATAGGAATCTCCTTTGTCTATCATTGAACAAGCTCAGTAAAAGCATAGTCACTTTTCCACTTGTTGGACCAGATAAATTATAGTGGCTTGGGTCATCTTTCACGGAAAAAACCGTATTGCTGAAATATGTGCCACTGAAGGAACACATAAAAACAGGTTTCCTCAAACCAACCACCCTCCTTCACAGAATTCTATGTTGCTGTTTGCACTTAATACACCAAAAACTTCCTATTTCCATCACTGATGAATGAGAACACAAGAACTATCTTTTCAAACTCATAGCAAAGTTTAACTGCGTTAGTACTAAGGCATCAGATATAAAAACACCTCAAAAGCAATATTTTTTTTTTAAATTTCAGAATCATTTCTTCTTAATTCTGAATTAACTTTTTCTGACCAATCACCACTTTTCTTATGGTTCCCCTCCAATTCAAGGTTCCACATAAAAAAGCTAGCAAAAAAGGCTGCTCAAGAATAAATCTACATGTCTCACTTTCTAGAAATTCTAGTGCACAATCATTTATTTCCACATCAATTTTAAAAACTCTCAGTATAAAAACCTTCAAAAACAGGTCTTGGAAGTAAACACGATTTAAATATGTTGAAACAAACGATGTCCAATAATTCAATTTCTATCATTGACTCTTAAAAAGAGAGCATATTTGGAGAAATGCTAATGCAAGGCGCTCGCTTTGTGTAGATCTGAATTCATATAATTTCTAAATTTTAATGGTAATAACACAAGAAAGAACAGAAACTTAGCACAAGACAGAAAACCACCAGAAATTAAAGTACTTAGTAATGTGAGTTCAAGCTACCCCACCAAGGTACAACACACAGAAAAATATTTTGTTTATCAATGCAGGAACGCTAACAGAAGCACATAACAAAAAAAATTTATTCACGTCTCTAAGGCAGACGACGAAACTCAGAAAGCACTGGAGATGAATTATTATAGCAACCCTTACAGAGATGCCATGCAAGATATTTTGATTGTAACATCACATAGATAATAAAATACGTGCAAGGTAAGAAAAAAAACGATTACTCTGTGTACATGCTTACTAAGCTAAGTTGCCTACTATCAAGAAACGCTAATACACGGTTTTTAACTACACTGCAGTGTTAAAGCGACAATTTCAACCAGATATATACGCAAATTAAAGTATCTAGAATACATTCTTAAATCTACAAACCCAACCGACGTAGTTTTCACTTAGCAGAGGCATTGAGGGACTAACGGAGATAGTGTGGTAAGCCCAAAGCTCGGAAAAACAATTAGTGTTTAACCGAATGTTACCGAAAGCGCTGAGAAAAAATCCAAACATTAACAAGATCAGTGAGATCAATATGAGTACCTTCCCTCTATCCGTAAACATAGGACTACGATAAAATAAGCGACGTCATCCACATACATTTTACAATTACATTTTTCGAGCATGAGAGTCTGGACCCATACTTTCAACATAACCCAGAACAAGATAGCCTATGTCTGTCCATTTATATTTTCTAGAAACTTCTTTCCTTTTCCCTCAAAAAAAACGCCTAAGCAATTTTGGGTCAGTAAATATATTGTAAGCAGCAAGCAGATTATATCTATCTTTATATCTACATTGACAAACGACAATCTGCTAGTTATTTTTAAATTCGTCATCATATATACCAATAGTTTCACAAGGCATCATCTTATGATCATAGCAACTCATACACAGTAGACTTAGAATACTATAGTACCTAGGAAGCCCGTGAACATAGCGAGATTAGGAGTTTTCGCAATTTATGCTCTTTTTCTTAAAATTGATTTGATTTTTAGATGAGCAACTAGCAGCTCTTTCTGTCACATGTGAGAAAGAATATTTATTATAATGACAAGTTAGCGAGACACTTACAACATGAACTGCTAGACTCTGAGCAGCTGGTACGGTCTATAATTTTCCTTTCTCTGGTAACTAGCAAAAAGCATACACATCTCGTGCGCTCGACATACACAACTCAACTAATCAACCATCCCTCTCAACATCACGCAGTGTGAGGTAAAAGGGCAGACATGGAAGATGTATTGAAGAAGACAAAAACAAATAGAGCGAAAGAGAAAAACACCTAACAGTCCTGAGAAGATTAATTAACTCTTCTCTCAGCATCAACTTAGGTGTGTAGTATACATATTCATGGAATATGTGAAGCTTCCACAGAGTTCTAGCTACAACACAACACACCAGAATCTATTGCCCTTCCAGTCTCTCATTGAGTGGCTCGTGCTGTGCACACTACAATCGACTTGTTCTCAGCACAAACTTGTGTTATCTCTCATGCGTGATATTCTCTCTCTCTCTACCTGTCTAGCAACTATACTAGATATTGCAGAAGAGATAACGGTTTAATAACTCAATAAACATTCCATTTATCCTCACCATACTAGATAATGCGAGCATCTTCCTGCTCTACCTCATGTATCTCCAGCTGGTTGAGCGACTCTCTTCTGACTAATCTGTAATAAAGCTCAATTAGAGTGTCTGATAACTAAAAATATTAGTTAGCGAGTTTTTTATTGTTTGTTCGCGTTTTTAGACCACTGTTTTCCTCACTGAATTGTGAGCATGTATTATTAGTGTGAGTCACACAAGCGATGTAGAGTGCTTTTTACGACAGAAGGAAAAAACAAACACACGAAGCTCGAGTTGCACAAGGAGCATGAAATGCTTCTATCCTGTTCCTATCATCATTACATCCATATTTCACAGTCTTCTACTGAAAAGAGTCAGACGCTCGCTTACTGCTTCAAACCCAAACTCAATATCAATTTCACAAGTGACTCCGAAAAGGAACCGCTTCAGTAATTAGATATATATTCTATTTGGTATCCATCAAGTTTGTGTTTCTGCCAAATTCTCGACCAAATGGGATACTCAGAAGCTTTATGAGATAATTGTGTCTGGCGTATATGGCATATTATGTGAGGTGACACATTAGGAGTTTATTTTTCAAAGACCAGAAGAGAGTTAATATAGCACCAAATGTAGATCGTGAGCAGAGAACTTCTGATTCATATTGTTAAAGTAGAGCCTCATGTGTGAACAAACTGCATCTCGCGATGATATGATAGGAGCATACCCTTTAATGGTCTATCTTGCTTCTATGAGACTATATGCCTACTGATGTCCTTAGCTATTCATGATGATGAGTGCCCATGTCAAAAACCGACTTTTTTCAGCTGTCGGTAATATTCGCGAGTGAAAAATGGGAAAGCTATATGCCGGCGACAAGCTATTTACACTAGTCCCTTTGTGCCGTCTGTCGTAAGTGAATCGTGGACATCTCTCTGCTTTGTTATGACTCCTCAAAATGCTCTCTAAGAGTTACTGTATAATGGCTCTATCCTTGCTTTAGATCTCTCCTTTTTAAGTCTAGCTCCGCAGTGTTATAGTGTGTTATTAAAACCTGGCGATCTATCTTCTTCTCTAGTGATACTTTCACAAATACCAGCGCCATCAGGTACATTCTTTGCTAACACTGCGATCGTCGCGACAGTGATGCAAGTCTTTATTTCTTACATCATACATCTATTTTATCTCTACTAGTGAATAGCTTACAGCGATAGTCAACGTACTTGCATGCCCTCTCAGTGTCGGGTCGTTTATACTCCATTCCCTTTTGTTGCGACTTTCCTGAAGCGATAGTGTCGCTCTCCGATCTACTTCAACTTTTAATTGTATAGCGTGTCCAGTCTTTTTTATAGGCGCTTATCTTCCTACCTCTGTCATACATCTCCAGATATTTCTCTCCAGCCGTCTGTCTCTGACTGGATTTGTGTACCTGGCTGCGTAGCTTCGACTAGTGAGCGATTCTTCCTAGGTTTAGAGTTCCTTGGCTTTTCTTGGTCGTATCTGTGAGCTGAGAGTTGTGACTGTGTGTGATCTCTTCTTTGGGTAGTCTGTAGTAGTTTACAATTTAGAAGTAATATTAATCGAAGAGATTAAGATTACAAAAACAGTCCTAGCATAGCCACTCTCCAAATAGTGTGCCTCGTGCTCTGTGTATGTTCCTTGCGGAGTGATAGAAGCAAAAAGTGAATATAACAAGCGCAAGCGAACCCTCCGTCTATTGTCTCACATATATAAATCTAGTGTTCACTTCCAAGTAACCTGCGTTCTCTGTATGCTCTGATATGTGTGTTATACATGAGAGTTTTTTAAAATTGATGTGGAAATAAAAATGATGTGCACCAAGGCAGCGCACATAAGATTTAATATGAAGATTGTCATAGTTTTATGGAAATGCCTCGTTACCTCTTTTTGATATTATTGTCCACTTTTTTCCAAAATCCAGAGATTAACATCTAGAGCTACATCTCCCACAATCTCCCTTGTGCTCCTCCAGAGACTAATCACACAGCTCTGAGAGGATTTCCCTATCAGGAAGTTTAGAGGTGAGCATAGAGATATTCTAGGAAGAGAGAATAGAGAGTCTTGTAGCATATGTTCTAATGTCTTTTGCACCCAGCTCCCTTTCAAGTTTGCTGTGACTAGGCCTTTTTATGCGGAAAGCGTTGCAATTGGTTAGGTGGAGACCCCATCTATGCACAAATGTGTGTGTGTATATAGGATCACTGAAAAGAGATCTACTAGTGTGTCTCACCGATATGTTAATCGAAGACTGTCTAGAGTCGATTCTGAGAAGTCTTGTCAAAAGAGAGAGGAAGAAGTCACAAAGTGAGATGTGATCAGCTTTTGAGTTGTTTTTATATGGATGATGCCTTAGTAACTACAGACCAGTGTAAATTCGTGTTGCTGAGTGAGAGTTTCTGAAAGAGGGAGAAGCTAGAGGGAGCGCTTGTGTCGTCGAGGATGTTCACTCTCCGTGGAAATAGGAAGTTTTGTGTATTAAGTGCGAATAACAGGCACCACTAAGGATGATATGCTTCATGTGAAGAAGTCAGTGTGTGTACAGTGAATCAACACCTGTTCTTATCGTTCTCCCTTGCTTCATGTCGCCAGCAACATATGTGCCCTTGAGCACACTCTACGCTGCCTCTTCCGTGAAGATGACCCAAGCTCACTATGTAAGTGTCATATGCTGCGATCCTTAGCCTGACATGTCTGGCAGAGACGATTCCCTGGCTTCCCTGTGCCCTTCCCAGGCTCCCTGTGCCTTCCCTGGCATTCCGCTGTGCCTTTCCCTGGGCATTCCCTTGCCCTTCCCAGGCATTCTCTGATTTCCCTGGCATTCCCTGTGCCCTTCCCTGGCATTCCCTGTGCCCTTCCCAGGGCATTCTTCTGCATTTCCCTGGGCATTCCCTGTGCATTTCTTCCTGGGCATTCCCTGTGCATCTTCCGCTGCATTCCCTTGGTGCCCTTCCCTGGCATTCCCTGTGCCCTTCCCAGGGCATTCCCTGTGCATTTCCAGGGCATTCCCTGTGCCTTTCCAGGGCATTCCCTATAATCTAATCCAAAGCCTCTACGTGCATTTCCCTGTGCATGTTCCCTTTGGCATTGCCTGTGCCTTCCCAGGGCATTCTCATGCATTTCCCAGCGGCATTCCCTGTCATTTTCCGGGCATTTCCCCGATGCCCTTTCCCTGGCATTCACTGTGCATTCCAGGCATTCCCTGTCCCTTCCCTGGGCATTTCCCTGCATTTCCCAGGGCTTCCCTGTTGCCTTTTCCCTGGCATTCCCTTGCCTTTCCCTGGGCATTCCCTGTGCATTTCCAGGCATTGCCTCTGACAATTTCCCAGGGCATTTCCCTGTGCCCTTCTCTGAGCATTTCCCATATTCTCTGCATTTCCATAACATTCCCAGGCATTTCCCAGGCGCTTCCCTGTGCCCTTCCCAGGGCATTCCTCTGCATTTCCCAGGCATTTCCCAGAGCATTCTCTCTGCATTCCCAGGCATTCCCTCTTCATTTTCCTGAATATTCCCTCTCCTTTTCCCTGGGCATTCCCCCTGCATTTCCCAGAGCATTCCCTCTGCCTTTCCCTGGGCATTCTCTCTGCATTGCTCAGGGCATTCCCCCTGCATTTCCCATTCCCTGTGCCCTTCCCAGAGCATTCCCTCTTCATTTCCCTGAACATTCCCTCTGCATTTCCCTGAGCATTCCCTCTCCTTTTCCCTGAACATTCCCCCTGCATTTCCCATTCCCTGTGCCCTTCCCTGAGCATTCCCTCTTCATTTCTCTGAATATTCCCTCTCCTTTTCCCTGGGCATTCCCTTTCCATTTCCCATTCCCTCTGCACTTCCCAGAGCATTCCCTTTCCACTTCCCATTCCCTCTACATTTCCTTGACCATTCCCTCTTCATTTCCCTGAACACTCCCCCTGCATTTCCCCGTGGATCCCAGTGGACAGGGAGCTGTGGGGTCTGTGCTGACCCCACACATTCCCACCTTCTCCCAGCCCCTCCCTGGGTCCTTCCCCACCCCATTCCAGGGGGAGCTGGGGCTCAGCCCCATCCCCACATTCCCTTCAGCAGTCTGTGGGGTGTGAGGCAGGGCAGGATCAGCTCACCCAAACTTCATTCCTGGCTATTTCTGTCCCTCTCCTGGCCAGCTTGTTCCCGGGGGAGTTAATTTAATTGCCACCTTCCTCCCTGCCTGCCTGTGGTTGTGTGTGAGCCCTTGTGCAGGGTAATTAGAGGTGTGAAGTGGACACGGCAGCCTTTGGATCAGGGCTGGGCCGTGCCAGGGGCTGTGGAGGCAGCAAAGTGTGGATGTCACTCACCCCCACRGCCCTGGGGAGGTGACAGCCTGCTCTCCTCACCTCTCCATTTTGCTCTGGGCTTTGCAGGGCCATGGGAATGGCTTTTCTCCCAYCTGGGGCTCACACTCCATTGGGATTTGGAGCCAATGCTGTCGTGCAAAGTTCAGCTGGAGCTGCTGGGTTTCCCTTGGTTGAGCCCARAATCCCCTCACCTGTGAGAGTTCTGAGCAGGGCTCTGTGCTGGGAGGAGTTTTAATTCCCCAAAAAAACCCCTCCCCTGTCTCAGGAGCTCCAGCACCCCAGGCTGGATCTGCACCCYGGGGAGGGCAGAGAGGGGAAACTGAGGCACGTGGATGACTTTGGAGGGTGTTGTGGAGCTGAGCAGCATCACCCCAGACCAGCTCCAGCATTTCCAGGCTCCTGCTGATCCCGGGGTGCAGCTGGAACCCCCCAACTTCCCTCATTTTCTCCTTTTAGTAATACTGATATTTAATTATCCATAATTGCCCTCCTTTCCTCCTCAGCCCTGGTGTGTGGGACCCTGGTTTTAGGGAGGATAATGRGGCGTCCCAGGCCTCTTTCCCCCCTCCCCTGCCCTSCCTGGCTGCTTGCAGGGCTCCTGTTCCAGCCAGGGCAATTATGGCTCTGTGCTCTCCCTCCCTCTGCCCAGCCTATAATTTAGTTTTATATAAAGCGTGTTCCAGCCCCTGTTGTGCAAGACTTTGCTAYTCTGGGGGATGGGCAGAGGGCTGGGGTGGCAGGGGGGGCTGGGGCAGTGTGGCACGGCCCTGAAAACCAAGGGATGTCACCAAAGGATGACCCAGGGATGAACCCAGGGGATGGGAAACCCAAGGATGAACCCAGGGGATGAACCCAAGGATGAACCCAAGGATGAACCCAAGAATGAACCCAAGGGATGCACCCATGGATGCCACCCAAGGGTGAACCCAAGGGAAGAACCCAAGGATGAACCCAAGGATGAACCCAGGGATGTCACCAAGGGATGAACCCAAGGATGAACCCAAGGGATGAACCCAGGGATGAAACCAAGGGATGAACCCAAGGATGAACCCAAGGATGAACCCAAGGATGAACCCAAAGGATGAACCCAAGAATGAACCCAAGGGATGAACCCAAGGGATGTCACCAAGGGATGTCACCAAGGGATGAACCAGGGGATGAACCCAAGGATGAACCCAGGGATGAACCCAAGGATGAACCCAAGGATGAACCCAAGGATGAACCCAAGGGATGAACCCAAGGGATGAACCCAAGGGATGAACCCAAGGGATGAACCCAAGGATGAACCCAAGGATGAATCCAAGGATGAATCCAAGGATGAACCCAAGGGATGAACCCAAGGATGAACCCAAGGGATGAACCCAGGGGATGAACCCAAGGATGACCCCCCAAGGGATGAACCCAAGGGAGGAATCCAAGGATGAACCCAAGGGATGAAACCCAAGGATGAACCCAAGGATGAACCCAAGGGATGAAACCCAAGGATGAAACCCAGGGATGAATCCAAGGGATGAACCCAAGGATGAACCCAAGGGAGGAATCCAAGGATGAACCCAAGGATGAACCCAAGGGATGAACCCAAGGATGAACCCAAGGATGAATCCAAGGATGAATCCAAGGAATGAAACCCAAGGATGAACCCAAGGGATGAACCCCAAGGATGAACCCAAGGATGAACCCAAGGATGAATTCCAAGGGATGAATCCAGGGATGAACCCAGGGGATGCCACCAAGGGATGAACCCAAGGATGAACCCAAGGATGAACCCAGGATGAACACAAGGATGAATCCAAGGGATGAACCCAAGGGATGAATCCAAGGGATGAACGAAGGGATGCCACCAAGGGATGAATCCAAGGGAAGAACCCAAGGATGAAACCCAAGGATGAACCCAAGGATGCCACCACAGGAACGCCACCCAAGGCATGCCAGGATGCCACCCAAGGGAAGCACCACGCAGGGTTTGCGCAGCCCAGGACGGGCACCGGGGCTGCACCACCCCACAGCTGCTCCCCCGCTGGCAGCACCATCCCAAGAAGCCTCCGAGCTCTCACATTCCTTCTCCAAGAAGCCGAGGGATCCGGTTACACTCAGCAGCCAGAGCTGCGTTTTCATCCCCCTTCCATGAAAAGAGCCACTGTGTGCCCTGCAGGAGCTGGCTGCCACCTCCCTCATCCTCCTGCACCCTGGGGGCTGCACCAACCCCTGCAGGAGCCTCCATGGGGCAGGAAAAATCTGCAAGGAGCTGAGTTATCCCCATGGGAGAACTCCTGGTGCCAAACACCCCCTGGCAGAGAGGCAGAAGGAGGCAGGACCACCTTCAGTGCTGATGAATTCCCATGAGGAATTTGGGGTGCCAGGGTGGCCCAGGGGGGTTTCAGGGCCGTGCCACACTGCCCCAGCCCCCCCTGCCACCCAGCCCTCTGCCCCATCCCCCAGAGTAGCAAAGTCTTGCACAACAGGGCCTGGAACACGCTTTATATAAAACTAAATTATAGGCTGGGCAAGAGGGAGGGAGAGCACAGAGCCATAATTGCCCTGGCTGGAACAGGAGCCCTGCAAGCAGCCAGGGAGGGCAGGGGAGGGGGGAAAGAGGCCTGGGACGCCCCATTATCCTCCTAAAAGCCAGGGTCCCACACACCAGGGCTGAGGGAGGAAAGGAGGGCAATTATGGATAATTAAATATCAGTATTACTAAAAGGAGAAAATGAGGGAAGGTGGGGGTTCCAGCTGCACCCCCGGGATCAGCAGGAGCCTGGAAATGCTGGAGCTGGTCTGGGGTGATGCTGCTCAGCTCCACAACACCCTCCAAAGTCATCCCACGGGCCTCAGTTTCCCCTCTCTGCCCTCCCGGGGTGCAGATCCAGCCTGGGGTGCTGAAGCTCCTGAGACAGGGGAGGGGTTTTTTTGGGGAATTAAAACTCATCCCAGCACAG
>NDFG01000005.1:90503-103021 GCA_002167245.1 Sporophila hypoxantha | reverse complement strand
GGAGAGCAGAGCTCCCGATTCCCGCGGCCGAGCCCTCGCGCAGCATCTGCGAGCTGGGCCGGCTGCCCACAGACATTCTGCACGCCTGAGTCACAGCACAGCCCTGCACGGCCCCCTCCCCAGCCCAGCCCAGCCCCCCAGCCCCCCCAAGGCTGGGAGGGATCGGGGCACCCTCCTCCTGGTGAGCAGCGTCACCTCTGCTGTCCCCACTCCTCACTGCGCTGCTCTTGGGGGGGTCACCGTTGGTTTTGGGGGGTTATTCCCATTTTGGCGGGCCCTGGGGAACACATTTAGGCTCTCCCATGGGATGGGGGTGTTCCTGTGCCAGCCTGGCTTGTGCAGGCTCAGGAGGGGCTGGGCAGAAGGGGCTGTTGGTGCAGGGTGACATCTTTGCCCACCAATGCCAGGATTGGCCCCTCTGAGCTCAGCTCTGTGCTCAGATCTGGTTTTGCAGCATTTTGGAGCACTGGGATTGCAGGTTTGGCATTCTGTGCATCGAGCTTCAGGCAGGAGCAGCAGACCCAGGTGGCCACAACATTCCAAGCCCTGGCAGTGGCTCAGGGAGGGTCCCAGCAGGGGGACCCTGGTGATGCTGCCCTGGGACAGCCTGAGGGGATCCAGGAGCATCACCTCGCTGGGAAACACAAAGTTTTTACAGGTTACAAACATCCAGGAGGTTTTTGGTTATTGAAGAGCTGTAGACAGGCAGTTCCCCCCCAAAATCCTCTTTTCCAGGCCTGGTCCCCCCAMTCCTGCATTACTGGGGAGCTGAAGGTGCCTCTTTTAGCAGAGCTTTGGCCTCGTTTCTTAAAGGCTGTCCTAAAAAAATGGAAGCTGTTTTCCCTAACTTTGAGGGGGGGGGGGATTCCTGGCTGCCTTTGGCTGCCCCTGGCCGGAGCCAGAGCGTGATTTTGATTTACAAACAGTTTAATCTGAGGAATGCAGCGAAATGGGGAGCGCCAAGTGCATCCTGCTGCAGTCCCAGACAATGCAGCTGCTGTCCCAGGCTGCTGAGCTGCTGCTGCTTCTGGGTCCCTCTTGGCTCAGCCCCTGCCCTGCTCCCTGCAGGCTCAGCCCCTTCCTGGCACAGCCCTGGGCACCTCAGTGCACACACGAGGCAGGAGAGGGCACTGGGTGAGGGCACGTAATGAATGAACACTCCATGAGTGTCGCAGACATCTTTTCATGAAAAATCCTTTCTTTAGGATTTTTCCTCTTGAGGAGCTGAGAGGCTTTAGGAACAAAATTTAAACAATGATTATCTGCTGCTGTGGAATGCAACAGGTGGATCTGTGATTGGTCTCATGTGGTTGTTTGTAATTAATGGCCAATCACAGCCCAGCTGGCTTAGACACAGAGCCTGAGCCACAAACCTTTGTGATCATTCCTTCCTATTCTGTTCTTAGCTAGCCTTCTGATGAAACCTTTTCTGCTATTCTTTTAGTATAGTTTTAATGTAATATATATAATAAAACAATAAATCAAGCCTTCTGAAACATGGAGTCAGATCCTCGTCTCTTCCCTCAACATAAGACCCCTGTGAACACGGTCACACATGAGGTTTTTAGGAAGGGGAGACAATCCCTGTTTTATAAAACCTGTTTTCTGTCTCCCCAGTCTCCCTCTCCTGCTCTCAGCCCACTCTTCCCGCTCAGCTCTGGTTATTTTAAGTTCCCTTCCCAGCGGGTGTCAAAGACCAAGCTCCCACTTAAACCTCCCTCTGCAGCCCAAGCCCAGCTCAGCCTGGTCAAACCAAGCACTGGGACCATGCACTTGTGTCTTGCACCTTCCACCCACTTTATTTTCACCTTCCACCCACTTTATTTTCACCTTCCACCCACTTTATTTTCACCTTCCATCTGTTTTATTTTGGTGGATGCAGGACAGGGGCCGCCTGTGCCCTGCACAGAAAGCAGCTCCTGTTCCCTGGTGCCAAGAGGTGCCTTTGCCCTCGAGCCTCTGCCCTGAATCATCCCTTGTTTACTGCCATGGGAGAGGAAAAGCAAAGTTTGGCCGAAGCACCACCAGACTGGGTTTTATTTTTATTTTTATTTTTATTTTTATCTTTACTTTATTTTTATTTTTATTTTATTTTATTTCTATTTTTTTATTTTATTTTAATTTTTTATTTTATTTTTTATTTTATTTCATTTTATTATTTTATTTTAATTTTATTATTTTATTTTATTATTTAATTTTATTTTTATTTTTATTTTATTATTATTTTATTTTATTTTATTTTATTTTATTTTATTTTATTTTATTTTATTTTATTTTATTTGTGGCCTTGCTGAGGAGGATGATGGCTGCTGGAACCTTGTGCCGGTTCCCAGTCCCCTCCAGGCGAGGATGAGGAGGCAGCGTGGGCACAGCGGGCAGGAGGAAGGGCTGAGCCACCCCTCTGGCTCTGGCAGGACACAGGGCTGCAGCAGGAGAGGCTGGAGGGAGGCACAGCCACAGAACTGAGCTATTTTCCTCCTTCTGCAGAGAAGTTCAGCCAGAGGTTGCAGAGACCTCAAGGAAGTGGCCGGTTCCTGCAGGGCTGGGGAGAGGAGCAGGCTGCCTGCAGTGGTGCCTCAGCTCTGGCTCTGCAGTGGTGCCTCAGCTCCTGTGGCTCTGCAGTGCTGCCTCAGCTCCTGTGGCTCTGCAGAGGGCACTGGGGACACCCAGGAGCTCTTGGTGGTTTCATCCCTGCTGGCCCTGCAGGGGCATCTCCTCTTTCAGGTCCTCTGATGAGTTTCAGCCCATCCTTCATGACAAATCTTCATTTATTGGGGTTTTTCCATCCCTTCCTCTCTCTGCAGCCTTTGCCTCCTTCCCTCCAGCCACCTTTTCCACATTTCCTGTTCCATCTCCCTCACAGAATCACAGAATCACAGAATCTCAGAATCACAGAATCACAGAATCTCAGAATGATGAGGTTGGAAGAGACCTCTAAGTTCATCAAGTCCAACCTGTGCCCCAACACCTAAACCAGATTTTAGCACCAAGTGCCATGTCCAGTCTTTTTTTAAACACATCCAGAGATGGTGATTCTACCACCTCCCTGGGAAGAGCATTCCAGTACTTTATTATTCTTTTGGTGAAAAACTTTTTCCTAATATCCAACCTCTACCTTCCCTGACGTAGCTTGAGACCATCTGTGGTGGTGYTCACAGGGGTCCCAGGATGAGGGAAGAGATGAGAATCTTRACTCCAYGTTTCAGATTTATTACTTTATGATAKMTATTATATTWAAAAWWWTTWWTTTTWWTTWWTTTATTATTTTATKATATATATTATATTAAAAGAATTTATTATTTTRTKATATATATTRTACTAAAAGAAAATTATATACTAARACTATACTAAAAGAATAGAAGAAAGGATTTCATCAGAAGGCTAGCAAGGAATAGAAAGGAAGGAATGATAATAAAATCTTCTGACTGACCAGAGAGTTTGAGACAGCTGGACTGTGATTGGCCATTAATTAAAAACAACCACATGAGACCAATCAAAGATTCACCTGTTGCATCCCACAGTAGCAGATAATTATTGTTTCCATTTCTTTTCTGAGGCTTCTCAGCTTCTCAGTAGAAAAGATCCTAAGGAAAGGATTTTTCATAAAACATGTCTGTGCCAACCATCCCCTTGGACCATCCACCCTCCAGCTCACCCCGTGTCCATCTGGGGACCAGATTCCCATTTTCCCCCAGGGTCTGGGCACACATTTCTCCCTGTGGAGAGGGCAGGGTGGGTAATACTCTGCTTTTCCCTTCCAGGCCAGCCCCAGGTGGGGTCACCCCTGCATTCCCCTGGTCCCTGCACGCAGCTGCTGCCCAACGGGGAGGCAGGGAACGGGATCTGCCGGGCCGTGCCCAAACCGCCCCGAAAGCTGCAGCCACACCACTCCATCAACAGCCAGGGCAGCAAGAAGAGCAAGGGCAGCTCCAAGTCACCCTCTTCCCACATCCCCATTGAGGCACAGGAAGGTACTGCTGAACCCTGGGGGTCTCTTTCCAGATGTTCTCCTCGGGCCCCTCATTCCTTCGGGATCTACTGGTGGCACCTTCCAGTCCTACAGCCCCTCATGCCCTAGGGATCTTGGGTGCATTCTCTTAAGGCCCTGGGCCCCTTAATCCTTGGGATCTCTTGCAGAGAGACCTTGGGATCTCTTGGTTTCATTCTCCAAGCCCTCATCCCTTGGATTCTTGGGGTGGCACCTTCCAAGTCCTCAGGCCCCTCATCCCTTGGATCTCTTGCCAGAGAGACCTGGGATCTCTGGGTTTCATTCTCCAAGCCCCCATCCCTTGGGATTTCTTGGGTGCACTTTCCAAGCCTCCAAGCCCCTCATCCTATGGATCTCTTGGTTGGCAACCCTCCACTCTCCCGGACCCCCACATCCCTTGGGATCTCTGGGTGGCATCTCGCAAGACCTCTTGGCAGCTCATCACCTTGGGATCTCTGGGTGGCATCCTCCAAGCCCTTGGGCTCCTCAATCCTTGGGATCTCTTGGGTGGCATTCTCTAAGGCCCTGGGCCCCTCATGCCTTGGAATCGTTTTGGTGGCACCTTCCAACCTGGGCTCATCATCTCTATGGATCTCTTGGTGGCATCCTCCAAGCCCTCAAGCCCCTCATCCCTCTGGATCTTGGGTGGCATCTTCAAGCCCTCATCCCTTGGATCTCTTGGTGGCACCCTCCAAGCCCAGTGGGACCCTGGACTCCTGGCAGCCTCTGCAGGGCAGATGCTGAGCGGGGCCATTCTACCTGTCCTCAAAAAGGTCTTTCTTGAGGGCTGGGTGTTGAAGGAGACCCCTGGGGCAGTGGCTGCCTCTCCACTCCTTTTCCCTCCCTTCCATGAATTCCTGAGGGAGCATTTTCACCTCGGGTGCTCCCCCAGCCTGGCCTTGTCCCACCTTGTGTTCCTCCCCAGATTGCTGCGTCCATCTGCTCCTGCTCCTGCTTCTTCTGCGAGTTCTGACCCTGTGCAACATCTCGTGCTGGACTGTGCCACCTGCGGCTCCTGCACCTCGGAGGACTGCCTGCATTGCTGCTGCTGCTGCAACTCGGGCGAGTGCGCCGCACTGCGACCTGCGCCCTGCGACATGGACTGGCGGTCATCGAACGCGCCTCTGCGAGTCTGCCGAACGCCTGGAGATCTGCATGGGGTTGCTGCGGGCTCTGCTTCTCCTCCTGAGGGGCCCCTCTGGGCGGGAGGGACGAGCTGCGCCAGGACACCCCCAGCTCTGTCCCACAGCGGGGCGGGGCTCCGGCGCGGCCCTCAGCAGGCCTCGTGAGGAAGAGGAGGAGGAAGAGGAGGAAGAGGAGGAGGAGAGCGAATCCCCGCTGGAATCCTGCGTCCTTGGGAGCGGTGTCCTGCCTGGGGAAGGGTGACACAGGGCCACGGGAGGACTCGGTGGTGTCCTGGCCTGCTCTACACCTCTGCCAGCACTGAGGGGAACTGGCGGGAGCCTTCCTGCTACCTGAGCGAGAGCAGGAGCGACTGTCTGTCACACAGAGCCACCCAGGCACTGGGGACTGCCTGTCACACAGAGCCACCCAGGCAGTGTGGGACAGCTACCCTGCAGAGCCACCCTGGGGACTGCCTGTCACACAGAGAGCCACCCAGGCATTGGGGACAGCTGCGCCTGCAGACAGCCACCCCAGCATTGGGGACTGCCTGTCACACAGAGCCACCCAGCATTGGGGACAGCTTCCCTGCAGAGCCACCCCGGCATTGGGGACAGTACCCTGCAGAGCCACCCCAGCATTGGGACTGCCTGTCACACAGAGCCAGGCCCAGCATTGGGGACTCGCCTAATCAACAGAGCCACCCAGGCATTGGAGACAAGCTGCCCTGCAGAGCCACCCAGCATTGGGGACTGCCTGTCACACACAGAGCCAGCCCGGCACTGGGGGACAGCTGCCTGCAGAGCCAGCCCAGCATTGGGGACTGCCTGTCACACAGAGCCAGCCCCAGCATTGGGACAGCTACCCTGCAGAGCCACCCCTGGTCCCAGTACTGAGGACAGCCCATTCCTGCAAGAGTACCTCAGATGGGGACGCCGTCCTGTAGAGCCACCCGGCCTGGCTTGGGACAGAGCTGTCCAGGTGGCAGAGCCACTGGGACTCAGCATTGGGCACAGCCCGTCCCACACAGCCATCCCGAGGCCGGCCTTGGGACTCACAGTCCCACAGAGCCACCCTGGGCCCGGCCTTGGGGACAAGCCATCCAGAAAGATTACCATAAGGACGTGAAAGACCAGACCCATCCGAGGACGTACTGGGGACACTAAGTAAGATCTGCGCATGTCGCCCAGACACTGGCCCGGCATGCAAGGCGACCTATATGTCGGCCGGGGCCACCTTTCGAGTGAGGTGCGGGGGACATGTGGAATCGAGGCCAATCTCGGTAGAGGCACAGCGCTTTGAATTATACGACACGTCTCATGGGCCGAAAGCAAGAGCAGGGAATCGTGGTGAAGTCACAGTCGCCCAAGG
Source organism: Sporophila hypoxantha (assembly GCA_002167245.1). Classification (NCBI taxonomy): domain Eukaryota; kingdom Metazoa; phylum Chordata; class Aves; order Passeriformes; family Thraupidae; genus Sporophila; species Sporophila hypoxantha. Next base: position 96,540 of record NDFG01000005.1, on the reverse strand, counting down.
GGGTGCGCACAAAGGTCAGCACGTTATTCTTCTCGGGGACGATGAAGGCCGCTCAGGAGACTCGGAATGGTTAAATTTAACGGGGCTCATGGCCGATTTTGGGGGAAGCCAGGAAAGACAGTAAATACCTGGGGCTAACGCTTTTTAGGGAAGTTTTGAGAGGGGGACAGCTCCGACCAAGGGTCGACCGTGAAGAGGGACAGGATGCGCCCACCCAAGCTCCATCTGGGCGTTTAAGGGGACAGGCCCAATTCTGCTGCCACCACCCCAGGACAGCACTCCAGGGGGGTTACAGGGGGTGGCACAGAGCAGGGACATCACCGAGGCTGGGTGACCTGACGGGCTGGGGAGATGGGAAGGGAAGTGTCACGGTATTTTATAATTTTTTTTTTGTTCCTTTTTACTGTAAATAAAGGTCTTCCTTCATTTCTGACTGGCAGCTGGCCCAGCACGTGCTCTGCAGGGCACTCCCTGGAGACAGAGGCTCCGTGTCCCCTGTCCCTGCAGCCCATCCTGCTCCCAGCTGGCTTTGGGGACATGGGACAGGTCAGTGAAAGCCCCAGGGTGCTCCTGTTTGCTCCTTGTGCTGGGAAGGAAAATGCAAGAGGACTGTCTGTCCTTGGCTCCAGGGAACAGGTTGAGGTCCTGGAATGCCCTGGCTCCCCTGGGTCAAACCCTGAGCTCCCCTGGGACAAACTCTGAGCTCCCCTGGGACAAACTCTGAGCTCCCCTGGGACAAAATTTGGCTCTTGTCCCACCATCCCTGGGATGTCACCCACTTCACCAGCCCCAGGGCACAAATTCCCCAAAGAAAAAAATAAATTATGCAAATTCCTGGGAGGGCTGGGGCTGGTGAGTTTGCTGCCCTTGGAATTGGGTGGTTTTGGCCACTCCTGCCCTGGCTGGGACCCCCACCCATGCCAGGCACCCCAAACCCACTCCGGGGTCTCGCTGCCCTTGGAAAGGCTCAGCTGGCCCAGCTCAGCTGCTGCCTGGGCTGAAGCTGAGTGAGGAGGGAAAAGCACTTAAAAAGCGAGGCCAAATGGGTCAGTTGGTCACAGTGACAGGGGCTGCCTGGGGATCTGGGCTCGCTGCCCTCCGGCGCTGTCTCTCGGCCGGGAATCCTATTTTTAGTGGTGAGCAAGAGCCCAGCGTGGTGCAAGTGCACAGAGGAGACACAGAGGATGGTGTGGGCAGCCTTCCTCCACCCCACAGCCCGCAGGGAGCGCTGGGGGTGCTGGGTTTGGGGTTTGACCCCTCTGTAAAGCAGTCAGGGGTGGGATGCACGCCCTGCCCACCCTGGCACAAACGGGATCARGGCCCCATGTGGCACTGGCAGGGTCGCTCAGAGCTGTTCCACAGGCTCTGCTCCAAACCCTTTGCATCCTTGGCACGGAGGTTCTGGCCTTCCCCAGCCTGGCCTCGTTTCTGCTGCTAATTAGGGAGTGTGGTGCTGCCAGGGCTGCTCCCACCAGCCGCAGCTGCTTGATGGGGAACAGATTCCCCCAGTGCAGGAGGGCCCTGAGGGCTGGCTGGGTGGGGTGGGGGTCACACACACCCTGAGCCCCCCTCCTGCTCCTTCTCAGCCCCCCAGCCCTTTAGTGCTGCTCCCAAAGGAGCAGGTCCCCAGCCAGAGCAGGGATGGGATCCTGGTGTGTTTTCCTCCATGGGTGTGATGTTCAKGCTTCTGTGACAGCTGCCTTGGAGAAAATGCAAATAAAAGAGCAATAATCAGCACAGGGCTGCCCAGATCTCTGCCCTCTGCAAACTCCTCCTCAGAGAGCTGTTCCCAACTTCCTCAGCAGCTCCTCAGGGCTGGAGGTTGGAAGGGGCAAGGACGGATTTATTTGAGCCCCCACCCCAAACCTGAGGTGCATTCCCTGCCCTGGGCAGTGCTGGCGGCTCTGCTCACACCCCAGGRGCTCCTGGAATTCCCAGGGGTGGTTCTGGGATGTGGGAATGATGGATCAGAGCAGGGATTGGCGACCCAGAGCAGGGAATGACGAACCAGAGCAAACTTGAAAAATTGAAACCCTGATTTAAACCCTTCCCCTGGATGCAAGTTGGCACTGGCCAGGCAGGTTGCAAAACACTGGGCAGGGCAAGAGTTAAACCCTCCTGCCTGGGAATTAATTAACAACAGATGTGCTTGGTTTTAACTAATTACTCTCCTGCCAACACTTGGTTTTTATGGTTTTCCCAGAGTTGGAGCACCATGCCCACACTGTGTTGATCCTGCTGGGTTTTCCTGGGCACCCTGGGCTTCCCTGCTTGCCTTCCCCAGCCTGGCTGGCCCCGAGTTTGATGTTTTAAGTGAAACGATTCAATGAAATTGGCTAAAATCCATTGAAATTCCTAATTTTTAGGTCACCTAAACCAGTATTTTGGTGTAGGGYGCCCCCAGTTCTCCTTGGGGTGGGCAGTGCCCGATGCCAGCTGGGCACAGGRGTTTCCTTTTCCYACAATCCCTGCTGGGGRTTGATCATYCCTGGGACATTGGAGGGAATGGGAATGGGAATCTTAATGATGGGAGCTCGTTGTTTAATTGCTGATGGATTCCAGGGGCTGCTCAGCCTGTCCTGGGTGCAGCCAAGGCAGAGCAAAAGGGACAAGGGGAGGTTTGGAAATCCTGCAAGAGCCCCTGAGATCCAGACCAGCCTCATCCCCCTGCCCTGAGCTCCCCAGAGCCCTCCTGGTTTTTCCATGGCTGGAGCAGCTYGGGATGAGCCCCACGTTTGGCTGCTGCCTCGGTGGGGAGGGCTGTCAGCAGCCTGGGCTATTTCTGTCCTCAATCACGATCAATAAAGCAGGAGAGCATTTTTATTTTCCACTCCAAATTCTTTCTCCATCCTGTTTCCTCCCCGTTCACACGGCGGGCTGGGGAGCGCTCCAGCAAGGAGGCCCAGGGAGCCTTTTCCTCCTCCTCCTCCTCCTCCTCCTCCTCTTCACCCTCCTCCTCCTCATTCCAACCCCCACTCCTGCACTGTGCCACCCCAAAATTCCCCAAAATCCCTGCAATCCAAGGGGCAGGTTCAGCTGGAAGACAGCACACGTGCGTGCGCACACACTCACGCGGAAAAGAAAACACTCCCAGAGCCAAAAAGGAAAAAAAATAAATAAAATATAAACAAAATATAAAATAAAATAAAATAAAATTTAAAATAAAATAAAATTTAAAATAAAATATAAAATAAAATAAAATAAAATAAAATAAAATAAAATAAAATAAAATAAAATAAAATAAAATAAAATAAAATAAAATAAAATAAAATAAAATAAAATCAACCTGGGTTTTTGGAAGGCAGAGCAGCTCATGTAATCCCAGATTCTGGCAGGATGGGGGGACGGGGCCGAGGGGAGACGACTGCAGTCTATTAAACTTCCTTTGAGAAGCTGCCAGCCTGACAGCAGCTGGAAGGAATTAACATTTCGGGGCCACCRGCTCCTCTGCTGCTCTCAGCCTTCCCCAGCCCCAGCAGCGTCACTTTTCCCACTGCCTGYGTCCCACAGCCCCTGCTGAACCTGCCAGAAACGTGAGCGTCCTCTGCATGGAAAACCCAGCGCTTTCCAAGAGCCTTTACAGCTTTACCAGAGGCTTTTCAGCTTTCTCCAGAGGCTTTTCCAGCTTCTCCAGCAGCCCTTTCCCCTTTTCTGAAGCCTTTTTCAGAAGCACTTTTTCCCAGGGTTTTCCAAAGCCTTTCTTTTTTACACCTTCCAGTCTTTTCCACCTTTTCCAGAGCCTTGCTCTACCTTTTCCAAAGTCTTTTCCACCTTTTCCAGAGGGCTTTTCCAGCTTCTCCAGAGCCTTTACAGCTTTTCCAGAGGCTTTTCCAAGCTTCTCCAGAGCCTTTCCACCTTTCTAAAGCCTTTTCCAGAGCCTTTTCCCAGCTTTTCCAAAGCCTTTTCCACCTTTTCCAAAGTCTTTTCACTCTTTTCCAGAGCCTTGTCTACCTTTTCCAAAGTCTTTGCCACCTTTTCCATGAGTTTTCCAGCTTCTCCCGAGCCCTTTCAGTTTTCTCAAGAGCCTTTTCCACCCGATTTCTCCAGAGTCTTTTCCAGCTTCTCAGAGCCTTTTCCAGAGCCTTTCTGCCTTTTCCGAGCCTTTTCCCAGCTTTTCCAAAGCCTTTCCACCTTTTCCAAAAGCTCTTTAGCCACCTTTTCCAGAGTTTTCCAGCTTTCCAGAACCTTTTCCAGGCCTTCTCCCAGAGCGTTTTCCACCTTTTCCAAAGCTTTTCCCAGTTTTCCAAGGTTTCTTCCACCTTTTCCAGAGCGCTCTCCAGCTTTCAGAGCCTTTCTAGGCTTTTCCAGAGCCTTTTCCAGCTTTTCCAGAGCCTTTCCACCTTTTCCAAAGCCTTTCCCACCTTCTCCAGAGCCTTGTCCACCTTTTCCAGAGCCTTTGCCCAGCTTTTCCAGATGTTTTCCCACCTTTTCCAGAGGCTTTCCCACCTTTTCCAGCTTTTCCAAACCCTTTTCCACCTTTTCCAGAGCCTTTCCACCCTTTCCAAAGCCTTTTCCACATTTTCCATCTTTTCCAGAGGCTTTTCCAGAGGTTTTTTCCAGGCAGCCCCTCAGGAAGAGGAGCCTCCCAAACCCAAATAATGATTTCCTGCCYGGTTGTTTTCTTTTGGAAACCGGAGAGGGGCTGGAATTCAGGAATATCTGGGAGCTGGAGGTGCCAATGTTTGAAAGGAATTCAGGGGAGTTTTTTGGGGAGAGGAAAATTCAGTGCTGATTTTAGCCCTACATGGGTTTAAGTGAGTTATGGGGTGAAAAATTATATGGTAAAAACATATATTCTATTTTTTAAAAATATAATATTTAAATATCATATTTAAATATAATATTAAAGCATTATACCAGAATATGATATTGAAATATCACAAATGTCAAAGCAAAATMTATTTTAATGTATTTATATTTAATATTTTAATAATTTATATCCATAATATATTTTAATGTATTTTAATTCAAATAAAATGGTAAGGTAAAGTAGATTCTATAAAACATTATATTGAAATATATTCTCTAAAATATATGATATGAAAATATATAAAAATAAATATATCAAAATATATTATAGAATTATATAAAAATATAATACGAAGACCTATAAATATATTATCCTTATATTAAATATTTTCATATATAATATTTCAAAAAGTAAATATGTATTTCCCTTTATCTATAGATTGGCTCATATATATATATATATATTTTGCACAAACATAGATTTTTCTATGTTCACCCAGTGGTATTATATATACACATATTGTACACATATATACATATTTTGTATATATTTAAAATATATTTTATATATACACATACCTATATATACATATTTTATATATTCATATATTTATATATTTATATATTTGTGTATATATTATGCATATATATATTATATGTATGATACATATAAGATGTGTGTATATTAGATGGATATTATATATTATATATAATATTTATTTTTATATTACTTTATATTTATATTTATATTTATATTTATATTTATATTTATATTTATATTTATATTTATATTTATATTTAAGATACCACTAGGTGAGTATAGAAAAATCGATATTTGTGCTTTTCCCAACGACTTTTATCCCTTTTGGAGCTTCCCAAACCTCCCTGGTGCTGCCCTGGTCCAGGTGGGAAGAGGAGCYGCTCCCAAAACTCACCCAGATTTTGGGAACAAGTGGCTCCTGCAGGAACCCAAAGTCCTGCAGGAATCCAAATTTGTACAGGAACCCAAATTCTCCAAATCTCTCCCAAATCCCACCCAGGTTTTGGAAAAAGGCAGCTCCTGCAGGAACCCAAATTCCCCAAATCTCTCCCTAATCCCACCCAGATTTTTGGAACCCAAATTCCTGCAGGAACCCAAATTCCCTGAATCTCTCCCAAATCCCACCCAGATTTTGGAAAAAGGCAGCTCCTGCAGGAACCCAAATTCCCCAAATCTCTCCCTAATCCCACACAGATTTTTGGAACAAGCAGCTCCTGCAGGAACCCAAATTCCTGCAGGAACCCAAAT
>NDFG01000005.1:79174-90478 GCA_002167245.1 Sporophila hypoxantha | reverse complement strand
CACCATACCTACAATCCTGGCTCCCCTGTCAAAACCCTTGAGCTCCCCTGGGGACAAAATTTGGCCTTTTTCCCTTTTGTTTTTTCCCCCCACCATTCCCTGCGGAGTCACCTGCTTCACCAGGCCCCAGGCACGAATTACTCAGAGAAAATAAATTATGCAAAATTCCTATAGGAAGGGCGGGGGCTGGTGAGTTGCTGCCCTTGAATTGGGGTGGATTTTGCCACTCCTGCCCTGGCTGGGACCCCCACCCATGCCAGGCAAACCCCAAACCCACTCCGGGGTCTGCTGCCCTTGAAAGGCTCTTCAGGCTTGTGGCCCAAGCTCAGCTGCGCCTGGGTGAAGCTGAGAAGTGGAGGAGGGAAAAAGCACTTTAAAAATGCGAGGCCAAAGGTCAGTTGGTCACAGTGACAAGGGCTGCCTGGCCGGATTCTGGGCTCGCTGCCCTCCGCGCTGTCTCTCGGCCGGTGAATCCTATTTTTTAGGTGGTGAGCAAGAGCCAGCGTGGTGCAAGTGGCACAGACGGGAGACACAGAGGATGGCCTGTGTGGGCCAGCCTTCCTCCACCCCAGAGCCGCAGGGTTGCGAGGTTTGGGTTTGCACCCGCTGTAAACAGTCAGGGTGGGATGGGCACGCCCTGCCCCACCCTGGCACCAAACGGGATCAGGGCCCCATGTCGGCACTGCAGCGTCGCTCAGAGGCTGTTCCACAGGCTCTGCTCCAAAACCTTTGCATCCTTGCAACGGAGGTTCTGGCCTTTCCCCAGCCTGGCCTCGTTCTGCTGCTAATTAGGAGTGTGGAGCTGCCAGGGCTGCTCCCACCAGCCGCAAAGCTGCTTGATGGGGAACAGATTTCCCCAGTGCAGAGGCCCTGAGGGCTGGCTGGTGGGGCATTGGGGTCACACACACCTGAGCCCCCCTCTGCTCCTTTCTCAGCCCCCAGCCCTTAGCTGCTGCTCCCAAAAGGAAGCAGTCCCCAGCCAGAGCAGGGATGGGATCCTGGTTGTGTTTCCTCCATGGGTGTGGATGTTCAGGCCTTCTGTGACAAGCTGCCTTGCAGAAAAGGCAAATAAAAAGAAGCAATAATCAGCACAGGGCTGCCCAGATCTCTGCACCTCTGCAAACTCTCCTCAGAGAAGGCTGTTCCCAACTTCCTCAGCAGCTCCTCAGGCTGGAGGTTGGAAGGGGCAAGGACGGATTTATTATGAGCCCCCACCCCAACCTGAGGTGCATTCCTCCTGCCCTGGCAGTGCTGGCGGCTTCTGCTCACACCCCCAGCGAGCCCTGGAATTACCAGGGGTGTTTCTGGGATGTTGGGAATGATGATCAGAGCAGGGATTGGCGACCCAGAGCAGGGAATGACGAAACCAGAAGCAAACTGAAAAATTGAAACCCTGATTTAAACCCTTCCCCTGGATGCAAGTTGGCACTGGCCAGGCAGGTTGCAAACACTGGGCAGGGCCAAGAGTTAAACCCTCTGCCTGGGGAATTAAATTACAAACAGATGTGCTTGTTTTAACTAATTACTCTCCTGCCAACACTTGGTTTTATGGGTTTTCCCAGAGTTGGGAGCACCCTGCCCACACTGTGTTGATCCTGCTGGTTTTCCTGGGGCACCCTGGGCTCGCCTAGCTTGCCGTTCCCCAGCCTGGCTGGCCCCGAGTTTGATGTTTAAGTGTAAACGATTCAATGAAATTGGCGTAAAATCCATTGAAGAATTCCTAATTTTTAGGTCACCTAAACCAGTGATTTTGGTGTAGGGTGCCCCCAGTTCTCCTTGGCTGGGCAAGTGCCCGATGCCAGCTGGCCACAGGGTTTCCTTTTCCTACAATCCCTCTGGGGGTTGATTCATCCCTGGACATTGGAGGGAATCGGGAATGGGAATCTAATGGATAGCGGAGCCTCGTGTTTAAATTGCTGATGGATTCCAGGGGCTTGCTCAGCCTGTCCTGGGTGCAGCCAGGCAGAGGCAAAAAGGGACAAGGGAAGGTTTGGAAATCCTGCAAGAGCCCTGAGATCCAGACCCAGCCTCATCCCCCTGCCCTGAGCTCCCCAGAGCCCTCCTGGTTTTTCCATGCTGGAGCAGCTTCGAGGTGAGCCCACGTTGGCTGCTGCCCTCGGTGGGGAGGGCTGTCAGCAGCCTGCGGCTATTTCTGTCCTCAATCACGATCAATAAAGCAGGAGAGGCATTTTATTTTCCACTCCCAAATTCTTCTCCATTCCTGTTCTCCCGTTCACACGGCGGGCCTGGGAGCGCTCCAGGCAAGGAGGCCAGGGGAGCCGTTTCCTCCTCCTCCTTCCTCTCCTCCTCCTCTTCACCCTCCCCTCCTCATTCCACCGCGCCACTCCTGCACTGGTGCCACCCCCAAATTCCCACAAAGAATCCCTTGCAAGCCAAGGGGCAGGTTCGCTGGAAGACAAGCAGCAACGTGCGGTGCGCACACACTCACGCAGAAAAGAAAACACTCCCACAGCCAAAAGGAAAAAAAATAAATAAATAGAAACAAAATATTAAAAAAAATAAAATAAAAATTAAAATAAAATAAAATTTAAAATAAAATAAAAATTAAAAATTAAAATAAAATAAAATAAAATAAAATAAAATAAAATAAATAAATAAATAGAAATAAAATAAAATGAACCTGGGGTTTTTGGAAGGCAGAGCAAGCTATGTAACCCAGATTCTGGCAAGGATGGGGGGACGGGCCGAGGGACAGACGACTGCAGTCTATTTAAACTTCCCTTTGAGCAAGCTGCCAGCCCTGACAGCAGCTGGAAGAGAATTAACATTTCGGGGCCAGCCGGCTCCTCTGCTGCTCTCAGCCTTCCCCAGCCCCAAGCAGCGGTCCACTTTTCCCACTGCCTTGCGTCCCACAGCCCCTGCTGAAACCTGCCAGAAACGTGAGCGTCCTCTGCATGGAAAACCAGCGCTTCTCCAGAGCCTTTACAGCTTTCCAGAGGCTTTTCCTAGCTTCTCCAGAGCCTTTCCACCTTTCTAAAGCCTTTTCCAGAGCCTTTTCCCAGCTTTTCAAACCTTCTCCACCTTTTCAAAGGTCTCTTCACTTTTCCAGAGGCCTTGTCTAACCTTTTCCAAGTCCTTTGCCACCTTTTCCATGATTTTCCCAGCTTCGCCAGAGCCTTTTCCAGTTTCTCCAGGAGCCTTTTTCAGAAGTTTTCCCAGTTTTTCACAGGTTTCCCACTTTTCCAGAGCCCCTCAGCTTTTCCAGAGCCTTTCTGCTTTTTCCAGAGCCTTTTCCAGCTTTTCCAGGAGCCTTTCCACCTTTTCCAAAAGCCTTTCCCGCACCTTCTCCAGAGCTTTTTTCCAAACCATTTCCAGACGCCTTTGCCAGCTTTTCAGGATGTTTTCCCACCTTTTCCAGAGGCTTTTCCCACCTTCTACCACAGGATTTCCCACCTTTTCCACCTTTTCCACAGAGCCTTTCCACTTTTCCAAAGCCTTTTCCACATTTTTCCATCTTTTCCAGAGGCTTTTCCAGAGGTTTTTTCCAGCAGCCCCTCAGGAATAGGAGCTCCCAAACCATAATTAATGATTTTCCTGCCCGGTGTTTTCTTTTGAAACCGGAGAGGGGCTGGATATTCAAGGAATATCTGGGGAGCTGGAGGTTGCCAATGTTTGAAAGGAATCAGGGAGTTTTCTGGGGAGAAGGAAAATTCGCGCGCTGAATTTTAGCCCTACATGGGTTAAAAACTGACGTTTTGGGATGTGAAAAAATTATATGGTTAAAAATATATATTCTATTTTTAAAAATAAATATTTAAAATATCAATTTAATATAATATTAAAGCATTATAACCAGAATAGATATTGAAATATCACAAATGTCAAAGCAAATCGTATTTAATGTATTCGTATATTAATATTTTAAATAATTATATACTCCATAATATATTTTAATGTATTTTAATTCAAATAAAATGGTAAGGTAAGTAGATATTCTATAAACATTATATTGAAATATATTCTCTAAAATATATTGATATGAAATATATATAAAAATAATATAATCAAAATATATTATAGAATTATATAAAATATAATACGAAAGACTTAATATTAATTATCCTTATATTAAATAGTTCATATATAATATTTCAAAAATTATAATATGTTTTCCCTTTATATATTAGATTGCGCTCATATATATATATATATTTTGCACAAACATAGATTTTTTCTATGTTCACCGCAGTGGTATTATATGTATACAATTATACTAACAATGTACATATTTTGTAGCATATTTTAAATATATTTTATGTATACAATACCTATATATACATATTTTATATATTTATATATTTATATATTTGTGTATATATTATACATATAATATATGTTATGCTACAATATAAGATTGTGTATATTAGTATGGATATTATATATTAATATATGTTATTTATATATTACTTATTTTATATTATATTTATATTATATTTTATATTATATTTAAAGATACCACTAGGTGAGTATAGAAAAAATGAATTGGTGCTTTTCCAACGGACCTTTTTATCCCTTTTGGAGCTTCCCAAACCTCCCGTGGTGGCTGCCTGGTCCAGGTGGAAGAGGCAAGCCGCTCCAAAAACTCACCCAGATTTTGGGAAAACAAGTGGCCTCCTGCCAGAACCCAAAAGTCCTGCAGGAATCCAAATTTTGTACAGGAACCCAAAATTTCTCAAATCTCTCCCAAATCACCCAGGTTTTGGAAAAAGGCAGCTCCTGCAGGAACCCAAATCCCCAAATCTCTCCCTAATCCCACCCAATTTTTGGCAACCCAAAATTCCTGCAGGAAACCCAAATTCCTGAATCTCTCCCCAAAATCCCACCCAGATGGTTGGGAAAAAGGCAGCTCCCTGCAGAGAACCCCAAATTCCCCAAATCTCTCCCTACTCCACACCAGATTTTGGAACAAGCAGCTCCTGCAGGAACCCAAATTCCTGCAGAACCCAAATCTCCACCAAATTTCTCTCAAACCCACTCTGATTTTGGGAACCCAAATTCCTGCACGGAACCCAAATTTCTGCAGGAGACCCAAATTCCCAGAATCTCTCCAAAACCCACTCTGATTTTGGGAACCAAATTCCTGCAGGAACCCAATAATTCCCCAAATCCCCCCAGATTTTGGGAACCAGCGGCTCCGCAGCGGAAACAAATCTCTCCAAATTTGCCCCAAACCCGATGCTCTCGGTGGATCCGCGGGTCTCAGCCCTGGGGGTGCGGAGTACCTGGGGATGCTCCCGGGGCCGATCCCGGAAATAATTCCCAATAATTCCCGAATAATTCCCGCAATTCCAAGGTCATTCCCGGTTCATAAATTCCAGGCATGGAGGCTGCCCTCTAGTGAAGCCGAGGACCAGTCCCACCAGTGCCACCATGAGCGCGCGGACTTGAGGGGCAGCTGATGAAGGGTCTCGGAAAATCAAGGGAAAATCAAGGGGAATGTCAAGGGGTAATCGAGGAAAAATCGAGGGGAAATTGAGGGGGAAATCGAGGGGAAATCAAAGGGAAATCGAGTGGAAAATCAAGGAAAAAATCAAGGGAAATGCAAGGGAATATCAAGGGAAAATAGAGGGGGAAATCAAGGGAAAATCGAGGGAAAATTGAGGGGAAATCAAGGGAAAATTTCAGGGAAAATTCGAGGGGAAAATCAAGGGGAAAATCAAGGGGAAATCGAGGGAAAATTTGTGGGGAAATCGAGGGGGAAATTGTGGGGAAATCGAGGGGAAAATGAGGGAAAATCGAAGGGAAATCAAGGTGAAATAGAGGGGGGAAATCAAGGGGAAATCAAGGAAAAAATTAGGGAAAATTGAGGGGAAATCAAGGGAAAATCCGAGGGGAAATCCGAGGGAAAATTTGAGGGGAAAATAGAGGAGAAAATTGAGGGGAAAATTGAGGGGGAATCAAGGGGAAATCAAAGGGAAAATCAAGAGAAAATCAAGGGGAAATCAAGGAAAAGCATCAGGGAAAATGAAGACACGAGGGTCACGTTCTCATTCCAGAAGTGCCAAGTGGCTGCACCTCCTCTGGAGACACCCCTGGCCCGGATTTCACCCAGCTTGATTTAAAGCAGTTTTTAGCTTAAAATAAAAGCCAAATAAATGATTTTAAGCGAGTTTAAAGAGGCTGAAATGGGGGCAGTGAGACCCTCAAACTGAGGTTCCCTGGGGTTTGAAGTGGGTTGAGCAGCCTTGCAGCTCTAAAACCATTTAAAAGTTATTTTAAAGTGCTTCATTTTTAATTAAATGAGTTAAATTTTAATTATCTGGACACTCTGTGCTAGCTGGAGAGGATGGAGAGCATGTGGGGCTGAGTTTGTGGTGCCCACATTGTCCAGGTGGGCAGGGGACAGAAAAACTCCTCAGAAACTCCCAAAACCCCCCAAAATTCCTAATCCACAGCAGGAAAATAATCCCTGCACTTGAATTTGGGCTGATTCCTTCTGCTTTTAGCCCAAACGAGGTGCTGGGGGTGGCAGGTTCAGAGAGCTGAGCTGGCACCTCAAATATTCCAGAAACCCTGAGGTCTTTAGGGAAAGAATCAATAAAAGTTGGCTGCTAATTGGTACCAGCCTGGAGAACTCCCTGCAGTGGAATGTGGAGGAATGAATAAAATAGTGAGAAATGGAGGGGGGAAAAAAAATAAAATTTTAAAAAAAAAAAAACCTCTCAGGTTCTTCTTTTGCCATCATAAAAAGTATAAAAGAAAAAAAAATCCCTGTCTCTTTGTCCCCTCCCTTGCCCTCTACAGATGCAAAAAAAAAAAAAAAAAATCTAATTAAAATTTAGCAGAAGAGAGGGGGGGAATAGAAAAAAGACACGGGGTTTTTAGCTTTAAAAAAAAGCAAGAAGATCCTTAACAAAGGCCATAATATTACCAGGGCTGATTCGTCAGCTGCTACCTGATAATCTCGACTTGAGCGAGCTTTATTAACGCTGGAAGCCTCGGCTCTTTGTTAATTACGGGCTTTGCTAATGATTTGGAATATTGGCCAGTTCTGGGGGATGTTGATGAATAGAGACCTCGCCAAGATTTATTCCTAATTATCTCATTTGTCTCCCTCCATTACTTTTTATGGCTGAAATTTATGGAGCTATTACCGGGGACCTCGCCGCGGCTCCGAGATGATTTGGGAGAAGAGAGATGTTTAATAATAATAACAATAATAATAATAATAAAAAGCTGGATTAATAGGAAAGAGATTACAGAGAGRCAGGAGGTGGGGGCTGCTCCTGGAGAGACCCCAGGGATGGGCCCTGGGAGGGAGGAATGTCCTTGCCCAGCTGCCAAGAGTGTCTGGGATGCTGGAAAAGTTGGGAAATTCCTCCTGGCACCTGTAAGAGTTGGGGAACTCCTTCAGAASGAGAAAYCCMGCAGGGTTTTCCCAGTGGTTTTCCYCATCCTGGTCTCTTTCCTCCCCTCTAAATGATGCTCTTGAGCCTCTGGGATGTTCTGGCTTCTGATCCACCCCAAAGCTGGAATTTGTGACCCCAGAAGGACCCCAGGGTCACTCCTTTAACCCCAGTGCTGCCATTTCCACGCTCATCCCAATAAAATAATCCAGTGGTTGAATATCTGACAGCTCTGGAGCATGGAATTTCCCCACGAGGGGTCCTGGTGGCCGTGGCAGTGACCAGTCCCCTCCAATCCCAAAAATCCAAGGGGTTTCCCAGCAGTTTTCCCCATCCAGATCTTCTCCTTCCCCTCCAAATGATGCTCTTGAGTCTCTGGGGTGCTCTGGCTCCTGATCCACCCCAAAGCTGAAATTTGTGATACCCCAAGAACTGAAATTTATTACACCTCAAGAGCTGAAATTTGTTAAACACCCAAGAATTGAAAATTTGTGATACCCCAAGAGCTGAATTTGTGGACATCCATTAGAGGCTGGACATTTGTGACCCCCAAGAATTGAAATTTGTGACACTCATAGAGCTGGATATTTTGTGACACCCCCAAGAACAGAAATTTATTACCACCTTCAAGAGCTTGAAATTTTGTGATACCCCCAAAATTGAAAATTTGTGACGCCCCAAAGAGCTGAAATTTGTTGACAAACCCCAAGAATTGAAATTTGATGAACTAAAAGCACCCCAGATGGTCAGCTCCCTTTAACCCAGTGCTCGCCAATTTCCACGTCTCTATCCCAATAAAAATAATCCAGTGGTTTGAACTAATCTGACACCTCTGGATTCAGTGAAGTTTCCCCACGAGGGGTCGCTGGTTGGCTCGTGTGCAGGTGGACAGTCCCATCCAATCCTCAAAAAAATCCAAGGGGTTTCGAGCAGTTTTCCCATCTCAGTATCTTTCTCGTTCCCTCCAAAATGATGCTCTTAGTCTTGGGGATGCTCTTGGCTCCTGATCCACTCCCAAAGCTGAAATTTGTGATCCTCGCAAAGAACTGAAAATTTATTACACCTCAAGACTTGAAATTTGGTAACACCCCAAGAATTGAAATTTGTGATGCCCCAAGAGCTGGAATTTGTGATACCCCAAGAATTGAAATTTGTAACACCCCAAGAACTGAAATTTATTACACCCCAAGAGCTGAAATTTGTGACAAAAGCACCCCAGGGTCACTCCTTTAACCCCAGTGCTGCCATTTCCACACTCATCCCAATAAAATAATCCAGTGGTTGAATATTTGACACATCTGGATCATGGAATTTCCCCACGAGGGGTCCTGGCAGTCCCATCCATCCCCAAAAATCCAAACCAACCCTTTGCTCCCACCCCATCATGGGGCTGAGCCCCCACTCTTTAATTACCCTGCAAAAAGCAATTATTATTAATATTAAATAAAAATATTCATAATAAATATTAATTTAATATGAAATTAAAAATKATTATTTTCCTCTCAGCTGAGCTGGGGACTCCTTCTCTGCCAGGTTCTCCCAGTAAACATTTTGCCAGTTCTATCGAATTTGCCACACAAAGGAGAGCTGGGGCTGCAGCTTATCTCTGTGGAGTATTATCCCTGTATCTTCCAGTGTAAACCTACTCTGGTCCTGATAAGAGKCCTCACACAAAAGATCAAAGGCAGCCAGACTCTCATGGAGAGAAGGGTTTTGCTCCTTTTTTTTTTTTAATTTAATTCTTTCCCCCCCCCCCTTTTTTTTTTTTAATTCTAAATTTGCAGATCCAGAAGGAGAAGCTGCATTCCCGCCCAGGAATGCAGATTAAAATAATTACCCACAGCTGGTTTCATTAGCYAAGAGTTGGGGAATAAAAATAAAAATGAGCATTAGGGATTTGGGGAACCCCAAATTGTAGAATTGTTTGTGAGGGGAATAGGGACAGGAGTGTCCCAACACATCCAGGGATGGGACAAGCACAGGTGACAAGGGAAACGTGAGGAAGATGAGGGAGCKGTTTCTTCCTTCCTTTTAAATTCACTGTTGGATATTCCTGGCTGGAAACACCACAGGATTGGGGCTGGAGTTGGGATTGATGGAGCAGGGATGGACCTGGGAGTGTCCAACCCTGCAGGATCCTGGGAATCTCCACCTGGATCCAGGGTCCCAGCATGCTGGGGACAYAAAAATCTGGGACCAGGCTCGGGTCCCCCATCCCCATTTTCCCCTCCTGCCCGTGGTGATGCCAACGGCACTGGCTGAGATTGGGATGAAAATCAGGAATGGGATGAGGATTGGGATGAAAATCAGGATTGGGATGAGGATCAGGATCAGGAATTGGGATCAGGATCAGGATAAGGATGAGGATCAGGATTGGGATGAGGATCAGGATCAGGAATTGGGATGAGGATCAGGATAAGGATGAGGATCAGGATTGGGATGAGGATCAGGATCAGGAATTGGAATGAGGATCAGGATCAGGATGAGGATCAGGATTGGGATGAGGATGAGGATCAGGATGAGGATCAGGACTGGGATGAGGATGAAGATCAGGATAGGGTTTGGGATCAGGAGCAGAATGAGGATCAGGACGAGGATCTGGATGAGAATCAGGATCAGGATGAAGATGAAGATCACTATGAGGATCAGGATGAAGATTGGGATGAGGATCAGGACCAGGATGAGGATTGGGATGAGGATGAGGATGAGGATCAGAATGAGGATCAGGACAAGGATCTGGATGAGAATCAGGATCAGGATGAAGATTGGGATGAGGATCAGAACCAGGATGAGGAACAGGACCAGGATGAGGATAAGGATCAGGACAAGGATCAGGATAAAGATTGGGACTAGGATCAGGACCAGGATGAGGATTGGGATGAGGATGAGGATCAGGATGGGCTGAGGATGAGGATCAGGATAGGGTTTGGGATGAGGATCAGGATGAGGATCAGAACGATGATCAGGACAAGGATCTGGATGAGAATCAGGATCAGGATGAAGATTGGGATGAGGATTGGGACCAGGCTGAGGATCGGGATCAGAACAAGGATCTGGCTGAGGATCAGGACCAGGACAAGGATCAGAATGAAGATCATGATGAGGATCAGGACAAGGTCATGACCAGGATGAGGATCAGAGAGATCTGGAATTGGCAGCTGTTGGGGTGATGCTCTCTTTGGTCCACCGTCTTCCACGTCCCCATCCCAAAATCTGCTCCAGCATCTCCCTCCCCACCCAACCATATTCATCCTCACAGGGGAAACAAACTCGGACTTTTCCAGCTCTCTCCCTCTTCTGTTTTTTAAAATGTATTTTTATCATTTCTAATCGTGGCCGCCTTTCCAGGGAATTTAAAAAACAAATAAAAGTGCCCAACACTGCTGGCAGAGGCCTGACTCTCCAAGAGCCTGGAGGGAATGGATGCTGTGCAGCTGGGATTGCAAGCCGCGTCCGTGTTTTAGGGGAAAAAGGTGAGGGGGAAAGAAAATATCTGTATTTTCATCCAGGGGGAATCAGAGGAGGAAAATGAAAAGGGGAGAGAAAAAAAAAAAAAAAAGAAGAGGTTGAGAAAATTGTGCTCATTTGACAAATCTTTTTCTAATTTAGGGGGCCAATTATGTCCTCAAGATTCCTAATTGGGATTCCGGCAGGTTTTCAGGCTTTGTAGGGTAATTACAGCTCGTAATTCTATTAAGATGGGAAAATTTGGCGGAGAAATACCTTATCATAACATTTAGATTTTGCCATCTTGGTGTTGATGGGGCTGCAGCCTTGTGGTGGAAAGGGGCTGCTTCACTCCAGGGTTGAGCCTGATCCTGATCTTGTCTGGGTCCTGATTCTTGTTCCTGGTCCCTGATCCTGATCTGCGACATTCTTGTCCGGTCCTCATCTCTACGGATGAGCCTCATCCCTGGTCTTGATCCTCATCTGGTCT
>NDFG01000005.1:56752-79149 GCA_002167245.1 Sporophila hypoxantha | reverse complement strand
ATCCTGATCCTTGTTCCTGGGTTCCTGATTCCTTGTTCCTGCAGTCCTGATCCTGATCTTGCGCTGATCTTGTCCGGTCCTCGATCCTGAGCACTCTTCCTGGCTCATTCTGAACCTCATCCTGTCTTGGATCATCGGTCTGATCCTCATCCGGTCAATGACCTTGTTCCTGATCCTCATCATGATCTTTCATTCTGATCGCTTGTCCTCTGGTCTGATCCTCCAGCCGATCCTTGTTCTGATCGATTCCCCTGGTCCAATCCTCATCGCATTAATCGACGCCAATCCATATCTTTCTTATCATCGTATCTATCCTGTCCCTGATCTTCCATAACCATATCCATGAATCCTCATATGTCAGACTCTCAATCTCCTGATCTCTCCAACCCTAGCCGTCCCTCATGCTCGCCATTCCTGAATTCCCACTCCTCAATCCTGGTCCTGATCCCTAGTCTCCGAAGTCTTTATCCTGATCCTTGCTGAATCCTTATCCTCATCTGGTCTGTTCCTCATCTCTGCGTCACTGATCTCATCCCAATCTTTCATTCCTGAATCCTCATAGTGATCTTCATCTTCATTCCTGATCTGATTTCTATCCAGATCCTCGTCCTGATCCTCATTCTTGCTCCTGATCCCAAACCCTACTCACTGATCTATCATCACTCATCCAGTCTCGATCCTCATCCTGACTACTCTCATCCTCATTCCCAATCCTGATCCTCACTCCCTGATCTGATCCTACATTCATGTCCTAATCTGATCCTCATTACAACATGTCCCTCGATCCTTGCATCCTGATTCCTGTCATCATCCAAATTCCTGATCCTGATCCTCATCCCCCAATTCTGATGCCTCACCCATCGATCCTGATCATTCTGGATTCTGAGCCATCGATGCCATTTACCTGATCCTTCAATCATCTCATACAATCTCATCCCCATTCCTGATTTTACATCCCAATCCTCAGCCAGTGCCGTGGAGCAGCACCCACGGGCAGGAGGGGGAAAAATGAGGAATGGGGGATCCGAGCCTAGTCCCAGATTTTTTATGTCGCCAGCATGCCTGGGAAACCCTGATCCAGGTGGAGATTCCAGGAATCCTGCGGTTATGGACCACTCCCAAGGTCCATCCCGCTCCATCAATCCCATCCCAGCCCCATCCTGTGGTGTTTCCAGCCAGGAATATCCAACACGTGAATTTAAAAAGGAATGGAAAGGAAACAGCTCGCTCATCTTTCCTATCACGTTTCCTTGGTCACCTGTGCTTGTCCCATACCCTGGAATGTGTTGGACACTTTCTCTTGTCTACCAGGCCTTATTCCCCTCACAAAGCATTCTACAATTGGGGTTCCCCAAATCCCTAAGGCTCAATTTTATATTTTATTCCCCAACTCTTGCTTAAGAAACCAGCGTGGGTACATTTATTTTAATCTGCATTCGCTGGGCCGGGAATGCAGTCTATCTCCCTTCTGATCTTGCAAATTTATGAATTAAAAAAAAAAAAGGGGGGGGGGAAGAATTAAATTAACCAAAAAAAGGAGCAAAACCCTTCTCTCCTGAGAGTCTGGGCTGCCTTTGATCTTTTGTGGCAGGACTCTTATCAGGACCAGAGTAGTGTTTAACCTGGACAGATACAGGGATATACCACTCCACAGAGATAAGCTGCAAGACCCAGCTCTAACCCTTTGTTGTGCAAATTCGAAATAGAACTGGCAAAATGATTTACTGGGAGAAACCTGGCAGAGAAGGAGGCCCCAGCTCAGCTGAGAGGAAAATAATAATTTTAATTTCATATTAAATTAATAATTATTTATGAATATTTTTATTTAATATTAAATATAATTGCCTTTTTTGCAAAGGTAATTAAAGAGTGGGGCTCAGCCCCATGATGATGGGGTGGGAGGCAAGGGTTGGTTTGGATTTTTGGGGAATGGATGGGACTGCCAAGGACCCTCGTGGGGAAATTCACATCGATCCAGATGTGTCAAATTATTCAACCACTGGATTATTTTTATTGGGATGAGTGCGTGGAAATGGCAGCAACTGGGGTTAAGGAGTGACCCTGGGGTGCTTTTTGTCACAAATTTCAGCTCTTGGGGTTGTAATAATTTCAAGTCTCTTGGGGGTGTTACAAATTTTCAATTCTTGGGGTACTCACAAATTCCAGCTCTTGGGGGCATCACAAATTCAATTCTGGGGTGTTACCAACATTTCGAAGCTCTTGAGGTGTAATAAATTTTCATTCTTGCGGATCACAAATTTCAGCTTTGGGGTGGACTGCAGGAGCCAAGAGCATCCCCAAGACTAAGAGCATCATTTTGGAGGGGAAGAGAAGATACTGAGATGGGGAAAACTGCTCGAACCCCTGGATTTTTTTGGGATTGGTATGGGACTGGTCATGCCACGAGCCACCACGGACCCCTCGTGGGGAAACTTCATTGATCCAGAGTGTCAGAATTAGTTCAAACCACTGGATTATTTTTATTGGATGAGCGTGGAAATTGGCAGCACTGGGTTAAAGGAGCTGACCTCTGGGGTGCTTTTGATTGTCACAAATTTCAATTTCTTGGGGTTAGTCAACAAATTTCAGCTCAATTGGGGCGTCACAAATTTTCAATTCATTGGGGTATCACAAAAGTTTCAGCTCTTGAAAGGTGGTAATAAATTTCCTGTTCTTGGGGGATGTCACAACAATATGCCAGCTCTATGAGTGTCCAAATTTCAATTCTTTGGGGGCGTCAACAAATTCCAGCTCTATGGAGTGTCCACAAATTCCAGCTCTTGGGGTAATCACAAATTTTCAATTCTTGGGGTGTTTAACAAATTTCAGCTCTTGAGGTGTAATAAAGGATCAGGACCAGGACAAGGATCAGGATCAGGCTCACCCTGGGAGTGAAGCAGCCCCTTCCCACCCAAGCTGCAGCCCCATCAACACAGATGGCAAAATCTAAATGTTATGATAAGGTATTTCTCCCAAATTTCCATCTTAATAGAATTACGAGCCTGTAATTACCCTACAAGCCTGAAAACCTGCCGGAATCCCAATTAGGAATCTGAGGACATAATTGGCCCCTAATTAGAAAGATTTGTCAAATGAGCACAATTTTCTCACCTCTTCTTTTTTTTTTTTTTTTTCCTCTCCCCTTTTCTTTTCCTCCTCTATTCCCCCTGATGAAAATACAGATATTTTCTTTCCCCCTCCACCTTTTTCCCCATAAACACGGGGCTGCAATCCCAGCTGCACATCCCATTCCTCCAGGCTCTTGGGAGAGTCAGGCTCTGCAGCAGGTGTTGGGCCACTTTTATTTTTTTAAATTCCCTGGAAAACGGCACGATTAAGAAATGATAAAAAATACATTAAAAAACAGAGAGGGAGAGAGCTGGAAAAGTCCAGGTTTGTTCCCCTGTGAGGATGAATATGGYGGGGTGGGGAGGGAGATGCTGGAGCAGATTTTGGGATGGGGGACGTGGAGAAGGTGGACAAAGAGAGCATCACCCCACAGCTGCCATTCCCAGTGGGCTTTTTGGGAGATGGAGCACCCCCGGTCCCTCATGGCAGTGGCACAGCTGCGGCTGGGTAATTCCTGTTCCAAAATCCAGGTTTTGAGGTTAAACACGGCGCCAGCACAGAGCCACGCTGATCCACAACCCTGGAATCCTGCAGTGCCCACGGAGGGGTGAAATCACCCTGGGAGCAAAGCCAGCATGGCCAGGCAGGGCAGAGCACCCAGCCACCCCAGCGTGCCCATTTTGGGGCGGCATCCACCCTCAGCCCTGCACAGAAGCGGCCAAAGGAAAGCCTGAGGGGGTTTGGGCTCCTCATGAAGGAGCTGGAACGGGGATGACTCCAGAGGAGGATTTTTCATCCCCAAGGAGAGCTSCCACCCCCCCTGCACCCCATCCCCATCCCAAATCCCACCTGGAGCCCAAAACCATCCCCGTGCCACGTGCTGGCAGCACAAACCCCTCCTCATCCTCCTCCTCCTCCCACCAGAGCCTCTTTAGTTAAAAACGACAACAGGAGGGGAGGGATGGGGGGGGGAAGCCTGGTTTTCCTAATTAACAATTAGCACAGAGTGTGCTGCTAATTATGTGGTTCCATGTAATTAAGAAGCTAATTAGTGCAGTGTCAATTAAGATTTAATTAGTACCCTTGTCAAAAATACTTGAAAGCGCCGTTTATATGCGAGTACTTCAATATTTCAATGGTCACGATCCCGGCGGGCCCGGGAACAGAAATCCCGATTTTTATTGATATTGTCCCTTCAAAGCTGCCACGTGTGTCSTGTCACACACCTGGGCTGGCTCTGCAGGCAGCTGGGGACGTGCAGGGCTGGGGGATGGGATCTCGGTGTGCCCCGGTGATGGAAGGGTCCTGGGGAAATCGAAGGGGGAAAAATCGAGTGAAAAATGAGGGAAAAAAGTGAGGGGAAATCGAGGGAAAATCGAGTGGGAAAAAGTTGAGGGGGAAATAGAAGGGATATCGAGGGAAAATCAGGAAAAATCGAGCAGGAAAATCGAGGAAATATCAAGGGGAAAATTGAGGGAAAATGTGAAGGAATATCAAGGGGAAAATCAAGGAAAAAACTGAGGCGAAAATTGAGTCGCAAAAATGAAAGGATTAATCGAGGGAAAATCCAGGGAAAAAAAGTCGAGGAAAATCGACGGGAAATTGAAGGGATATCGAGGGGAAAATCAAAGAAAAATCAACGGGAATATCAAGGGGAAAAATTGGAGGGAAATTCAAGGGGAATCTGAGGCGGCAATCAAAATCAAGGGAAATCAACGGGAATATGACAGGGAAAATTGAAGAGGAATATCAGGGGGAAAATCAAGGGCAAAAATACAGGGAATATTCAAGGGGACAAATTGAGGGAAAATTCCAAGGGAAATCTGAGGGGGCATATCAAGGGGCAATCAAGGGACTATAAGGGGAAATCGAAGGAAATTAGAGGGAAAATTCAAGGGGAATATCGACGCGGAAAAACAAGGTGAACTGTCAAGGCAAATCCAAGGGGAAATCAGGGATGTGCCAGGGGGGTGTGGAGCATCCTGTGGGAATGGGAGAGGCAGAAACCTTCACACGTGAAGATTTTTTTTTGAGAGAGTTTGTTTTGCAGCCTTGGAAGGAGTCTGGAGTGGTGTGAAGGAAGGTACACAGACACTGAAACCACACAGACATGACAGAGAAATCATTGAAATTATTTCATTGAAATCACACAGGCAATGACAGAGAAATCATTGAAATTATTTCATTGAAATCACACAGACAATGACAGAGAAATCATTTAAATTATTTCATTGAAATCACACAGACATGACAGAGAAATCATTGAAATTATTTCATTGAAATCACACAGACATGACAGAGAAATCATTGAAATTATTTCATTGAAATCACACAGACATGACAGAGAAATCATAAACTTATTTTTCTATAGTTGTAAGTAAGAATGTGCCTTAAGTGAGTAAGAAACTGCATTAGTTAAGATGATAAAGGGATTTATCAGTAATGTGGTTGTGTGSAATAAGCTGAGTTTAGATGTTATAACAGGGACAGATGTGTGTACATGTGATCAGGCATTGTTGGGCAAAAGGATCCACGTTGCAGTAGGAAGAAGTGAAGGTGACAGGTCAGAAAAGCAAAATAAACTCTGTGGCATCAGCCTGTCGGGTCAGAAAGTTAATTTAAATATTGTCTTGTAATGAGGGCAATATATCCAGTATCCTGCTGGAGCAAGTGCCAAAGCCACGCTTCAAAGTCCACAGGGAGGACAAGGGTCCAGAGCCAGGATGCCAGGAGGGACTGGGATTTTTTTATTCTCTTTCTGTTCCCTCCTGCCGCTGGATGGAGCAGCATCCCCAACATGCACATCCTCAAGTAGCCAAACCTGGCCAAGCCACCTCCAAATCCCACAGGAAGGGATGAGGGAGTCAGACGACAACAGAGAGACCCAGGAGTGAAGCTGGGATTTTTTTTTCGCTCATTTTCGTCTCATTTTCTCTAATTTTCCCAGTTTCCTCTTTTCCCGTTCTCTTAAACACTGGATGGAGCAAGCTCACCCAACCTACCATTCATCACGAGCCCAAACCTGGCAAGCACTCGTGCGATCACAATCCACAGGAGGGGATGAGGAGTCAGAGAGCAGCAAAGAGAACTACGCAGGAGGAATGGGTATTTTTTTTCTTCCCTCATTTTCCTCGTTTTCCCATTTTTCCTTCTTTCGTCATTTTCCTTTTCCCTCCGCCCTGGATGGACAGCTCATGCCAACCATTCCACTCATCTCTACAGAGCAAACCTGGCCAAGCCATGCTATCCAAAACCCCCACAAGGAGGGGATGAGAGTCAAGACCGGAGAACAGAGGATTGTCAGGAGGAACCTGGGAATTTTTTTTTCATTTTCCTCATTTTCCTCGTTTTCCCCCCTGTTTCCCTCCTAGCCTGGATGAGCAGCTCTCCAACCACACACACTGCAAACTGGCCAAGCACGCTCTCACAATCCCAAGAGGGGATGAGAGTCAGAGCGCACAGAGAACCGTGAGAATC
Source organism: Sporophila hypoxantha (assembly GCA_002167245.1). Classification (NCBI taxonomy): domain Eukaryota; kingdom Metazoa; phylum Chordata; class Aves; order Passeriformes; family Thraupidae; genus Sporophila; species Sporophila hypoxantha. The sequence goes on along the minus strand of NDFG01000005.1, from coordinate 72,603 downwards.
TGGGTGTGTGTGTTATATATTTCTTGTTTCTCGATTTTTCCTCATTTTTCTTTCCTTTCTCATTTTTCCCTATTTTCTCCCATCCGCCTGGATGGAGCAGTCAGCCTCAACGAGCACACCATCCACCTCGCCAGCAACCTGGCAGCATCCTCCAAATCCCACAGAGGGGGATTAGGGTCATGAGGAGTCACAGTAGAACCCTCAAGATCTGGGACTCTGGGATTTTTTTATCACTCATTTTCCTCTTATTTCCCCTAATTTTCCTTTCTTTCGCGTCATTTTCCCTATTTCCTCGTTTTTGCCTTGGATGGGCAGCTCATGCCTCACACAGCAAACATCTACACCCTGGGCCACCGTGGCAAGCTCCGGTTCACTCTAACCTCCTAGCGGATGCGAGTCAGAAGAGCACACGAATCACCAGGAGACACGTGAGGAGTTTTTTTCCTCATTTTCCTCGTTTTCCTCATTTTCCTTTCTTTCCTCATTTTCCCTTTTTCCCTCCTGCCCTGGATGGAGCAGCTCATCCTCAACCATCACCCATCCTACAGGAGCCAAACCTGGCCAAGCCATTGCTCCCAAAATCCCACAGGAGGGGATGAGGAGTCAGACGAGCACAGAGGATGCTCAGGAGAAACTGAGGATTTTTTTTTCTCCTCATTTTCCTCATTTTCCTCGTTTTCCTCGTTTTCCCTTTTCCCTCCTACCCTGGATGAAGCAGCTCATCCTCAACCATCACCCATCCTACAGGAGCCAAACCTGGCCAAGCCATCACTCCCAAATCCCACAGGAGGGGATGAGGAGTCAGAGGCGCACAGAGAACACCCAGGAGGAATTGGGATTTTTTTTCCCCGTTTTCCCTTTTTCCCTCCCCCCTGCCTCGGCCGCGGCTGAGGCGCTGCTCTCCCACCACGGCTGCCAAAATAGAGCGAGACAGGGTGTAATTACAGCCACTTACCGCGGCCATTACACCACCAGCACGAGTGACACACGACCCGTCAACTCCTTATTCACGCCATTAAGGGGACTCATTAGCATCTTCGCTCAGAAGCAAAATTACCCTCACTGCTCATTTCAAGATGTCATAAATTTTAATTTAGGACCCAAAGATAGCACAATGGGAGCGGGGCTGGCGCTCCGCCGGCAGTCTGAGGGAGGTGGAGGGGCTGGAGGGGGAGGGAAGGGGGATGAAAGGGGTGGTTTGGTGAAAAATGGGGGGGTTTGAGGAGAAATGGGGAAGGAGGGGAGAGGAGATGAGCCCAAAGGGCTGGGAAGGTCTCTGTGCTCTTGGAGGAAGAGGAGGAGGGATGAAGGATGAGGGATGAAGAGGGATGAAGAGTGAGGGATGAAGGATGAAAGCTGAGAGGGATGAATGCTCAGGGATGAAGAGTGAGGGATGAAGAGTGAGGGATGAAGGCTCAGGGAGGAAGACTGAGGGATGAAGAGAGGGATGAAGGCTCGGGGATGAAGGCTGAGGGAGGTGGAGGAGGTGGGAGGTATGTGGAGAAGTTGGAGGGGGAGGGAAGGGGTGGTTTGGTGAAAAATGGGGGGGGATTGAGGAGAAATGGGGAAGGAGGGGAGAGGAGATGAGCCCAAAGGGCTGGGAAGGTCTCTGTGCTCTTGGAGGAGGAGGAGGGATGAAGGATGAGGGATGAAGAGAGGGATGAAGGCTGAGGGATGAAGAGTGAGGGATGAAGGCTCAGGGATGAAGACTGAGGGATGAAGAGTGAGGGATGAAGGATGAAGGCTGAGAGATGAAGGCTGAGAGATGAAGACTGAGGGCTGAAGGCTCAGGGATGAAGAGTGAGGGATGAAGGCTCAGGGATGAAGAGTGAGGGATGAAGAGTGAGGGATGAAGACTGAGGGATGAAGGCTCAGGGATGAAGGCTCAGGGATGAACATCTCCTGGGAGCAGCAGAACAGGCCAGTGCCACCAGCACAGCAGCACAACCTGGCCCTTCCAAATCCCTTCCTGGAGGCTGCTCCATCCCTGGGAGTGTCCAAATCCACGCTGGGATTGTGGAAGGGGGGTGGGATGGAATGGAATCCCCCAAAATCCAAACAATCCAACGATTCCACAACCCAGCAGCATCACCCAGGCTGGGCACTGGCTGGATTTTTTGGGGGAAAATCCCCAAATCCCTCAGAGGGAGGTGAGGAAGGATCCCAGAGGGCCAGGGCAGGGCTGTGGTGSTGCTGCAGCAGCAGASAGCAAATCCCTGCAGSMGSAGRAGGCTCCTCATTCCCCTGACACGTTTTGGGTGAGGAAGCACAAACCATCCCTGGGCAAGCCCAACCCCATCTCRCTGCTCTGGGGGTTCCCACTCCTCACTGGGAGCAGCGCCCCAAACCTCCATCCCCCTTTCTGCACTGCCATCCCTGCAGCCCAGCAGAATGGGCTGGAATTCCCACCAAAAATAAAATAAAATAAAATAAAATAAAATAAAATAAAATAAAATAAAATAAAATAAAATAAAATAAAATAAAATAAAATAAAATAAAGTAAAATAAAATAAAATAAAGTAAAATAAAATAAAATAATAAAATAAAATAAAGTAATATAAAATAAAATAAAATAAAATAAAATAAATAAAAAATAAAGTAAAATAAAAATAAAATAAAGTAAAATAAAGTAAAATAAAATACAATAAAATAAAGTAAAATAAAATAAAATAAAATAAAGTACAATAAAATAAAGTAAAATAAAATACAATAAAATAAAATGAAATAATAAAATAAAGTAAAATAAAAATAAAATAAAGTAAAATAAAATACAATAAAATAAAGTAAAATAAAATAAAATAAAGTACAATAAAAAATAAAGTAAAATAAAATAAAATAAAATATAAGTAAAATAAAATAAAATAAATAAAAATAAAATAAAATAAAGTAAAATAAAAAATAAAAATAAAATAAAAATAAGATAAAATAAGATAAAATAAAATAAAATAAAATAAAATAAAGTTGCTTTTATTTTAGTGTAAAAGTAGCTCCTGGAATGGCAGAACAACTCCTGCAAGAGCTTTTTCCAGCCCATCTCTCCTCCAGCCAAACCTCCCTGGTGAGTTTTGGGGGGCCCAGCCCGTGGGTGCTGCTTTACTCCCCCAAGGAAGGGGACAGGAGACCCCCCCAATCTCCCCCTTCCCTGCAAGCTCTGCCAGCAGCAGAGGCAATTCCAAACCCCTGAAACTTTCCCAGCTCCCAGGCTGGTGCTGAATGAGTTCAAATGCCCACATCTCTAAAAAACAGGGCAGGGAAAGAAGGAGAAGCAAAGCAGCTCCAATTGCAGGAGCTCTGGGGGGACTCCGGCCCACTCCTTGTGCCATAAGAACATAGATCCAGAAAGTTATGTTAATTTTTAATGTACAGGCTGTAATTAATTTCTGAGGCTTGGCTGGATTAGCAGGGAGTGTAAATTCCCAGCCTCAGCTTGGCTGCAGAAACTTAACACTGCTGAGGGCTGGCTCAGGGCTCCCCAGGCTGGAGCAAAGCCAAGCCACGGGATTCTGGTGGCTCCTGGGGACTTTGTGTCTCCCAGCTGCGCCACAACCCCCTCTGGGCACCGTGCTTGTGGTGGCACCAGGGGTGGAATTGCCTTGGGGGTGGCCACCACTCCAGCCTTGGAGATTGCTGAAGCATTGCAGGGATGTGGGAAGGTGAAAAACTCAGATAATCCCTCCAGAAAGGAGTGAAAAACTCAAAATAATGCTCCAGAAGGAGCTGGAAAACTCAGAATAATCCCTCAGAAAGGAAGTGAAAACTCAGAAATAATCCCTCCAGGAGGGAGCTAAAAAACTCAGAATAATCCCTCCAGAAGCGAGGTGAAAACTCAGACTAATCCCTCCAGAAAGGAAGATGGAAAACTCAGAAGAATCCCTTCCAGAAAGGAAGTGAAAAACTCAAAATAACCTTCCAGGAGGGAGCTAAAAACTCAGATAATCCCTCCAGAAGCGAAGTAAAACTCAGAATAATCCTTCCAGAAGGAGGTGAAAACTCAGAATAATCCTCCAGAAGGGAGGTGAAAACTCAGAACCAATACCCTCCAGAAGGAGGTGAAAACTCAGAATAATACTCAGAATAATCCCTCCAGAAGCTCTGTGCCCTAGGGCACGGTGCTGGTGGCACCAGGGGTGGAATTGCCTTGGAGGTTGGTACCACATCCAGCCTTGGAGATGCTGAAGCATCCAGGGGAGTTTTGGGAAGGTGAAAACTCAGAATAATCCCTCCAGGAGGGAGGTGAAAACTCAGAATAATCCTTCCAGAAAGGAAGTGAAAACTCAGAATAATCCCTCCAGAAGGGAAGTGAAAACTCAGAATAATACTCAGAAGCTCTGTGCCCTCCCAGCTGGCCACAACCCCCTCTGGGCACCGTGCTGGTGGCACCAGGGATGGAATTGCCTTGGGGGTTTGCACCACATCCAGCCTTGGAGATGCTGAAGCATCCAGGGGAGTTTTGGGAAGGTGAAAACTCAGAATAATCGCTCCAGGAGGGAGGTGAAAACTCAGAATAATCCCTCCAGAAAGGAGTAGAAAACTCAAAATAATCCCTCCAGAAGGGAGCTGAAAACTCAGAATAATACTCAGAATAATCCCTCCAGAAGCTCTGTGCCCTAGGGCACGGTGCTGGTGGCACCAGGGGTGGAATTGCCTTGGAGTTTGGCACTACATCCAGCCTTGGAGATGCTGAAGCATCCAGGGGAGTTTTGGGAAGGTGAAAACTCAGAATAATCCCTCCAGGAGGGAGTTGAAAACTCAGAATAATACCTCCAGAAAGGAAGTGAAAACTCAGAATAATACTCAGAATAATCCCTCCAGAAGCTCTGTGCCCTCCCAACTAGCCACAACTTCCTGTGGGCACGGTGCTGGTGGCACCAGGGATGGAATTGCCTTGGAGGTTGGCACCACATCCAGCCTTGGAGATGCTGAAGCATCCAGAGGAGTTTTGGGAAGGTGAAAACTCAGAATAATCCCTCCAGAAGCGAGATGAAAACTCAGAATAATCCCTCCAGAAAGGAGGTGAAAACTCAGAATAATCCCTCCAGAAGGGAGTTGAAAACTCAGAATAATCCTTCCAGAAAGGAAGTGAAAACTCAGAATAATCGCTCCAGAAAGGAAGTGAAAACTCAGAATAATCCTTCCAGAAGCGAAGTGAAAACTCAGAATAAATTAACCCAAATCCTCAGAGGAGCGTAGGAAGGATCCCAGAGGCCAGGCAGCTGTTGGTCTGCAGCAGCAGACAGCAAAATCCTGCAGCGAAGCAGAGCTACCTCATTCCACCTGACACGTATTGGGAGAAGCACAAACCATCCCGCGGCAAGCCAAAACCCCATCTCGCTCTCTGCGGGGTTCCCACTCCTCCACTGAGCAGCCATCCCCCAAACCTCCATCCCCCTTTCTGCACTGCCATCCCTGACAGCCCAGGCAGAATGGCTGAATTCCCACCAAAAATAAAATAAAATAAAATAAAATAAAATAAAAATAAAATAAAAGAAAATAAATAAAATAAAATAAAAATAAAATAAAATAAAATAAAATAAAATAAAATAAAATAAAAGAAATAATGAAGTAAATAAAATAAAATAATAAAACAAAAATAAAGTAATAATAAAATAAAAATAAAATAAAATAAAATAAAAATAATTTAAAAAAATAAAGTTAAATAAAAATAAAAATAAAGTAAAATAAAGTAAATAAAATACAATAAAATAAAGAAATAAAATAAAGTAAAATAAAAATACAATAAAATAAAATAAAAAAATAAAAGTAAAATAAAAATAAAATAAAGTAAAATAAATAAAGTAAAATAAAATAAAATAAAGTACAATAAATAAATAAGTAAAATAAAAATACAATAAAAATAAGTAAAATAAAATAAATTAAATAAAATAAAATTAAAGTAAAAATAAAAAAAAAAATAAAATAAAAATAAGATAAAATAACATAAAATAAAATAAAATAAAATAAAATAAAAATAAAATAAAGTAAATAAAAAAATTAAAAAAAAAAAAAATAAAATAAGCTGCTTTAATTTTAGGTAAAATAGCTCCGAATGGCATAACAACGCCTGCGCAAGACTTTTTCCAAGCCCATCTCTCCTCCAAGGCCAAACCTCCCTGTGAGTTTTGGGGCCCAGCCCGTGGGTGCTGCTTTACTCCCCCAAGAAGGGGACAGGAACCTCCCCATCTCCCCCTTCCCTGCAACTCTGCCACAGAAACAGAGCAATTCCAAAACCCTGCGACTTCCCAGCTCCCAGGCTGGTGATGAATGAGTTCAAATGTCCACATCTCGAAAAAACAAGGGGCAGGGAAAGAAGGAGAAGCAAGGCAGCTCCAATTGCAGAGCTCTGGGAACTCCGCCACACTCCGGTGCCATAAGAACATAGCATCCAAAAGGTTATGTTAATTTTGTAATGTAACAAGCTGTAATTAATTTCTGCAGGCTGCCTGGATTAGCAGGGAGGTAAATTTCCAGCTCAGCTTGGGCTGCAGATAAACAACCACTGCCTGAGGGCTGGCCTCAGGCTCCCAGCTGGAGCAAAAGCCAACCCACGGATTCTGGTGCTCCATGGGGACTTTGTTCCTCCCAGCTGGCCACAACCCCTCTGGGCACCTGCTGTGGCACCAGGGTGGAATTGCCTTGGGGTTGGCACCACATCCCAGCCTTGGAAGATGCTGAAGCATGCAGTGGAGTTTTGGGAAGGTGAAAACTCAGGAATAACCCTCCAGCAAAGGAAAGTGAAAAACTCAAAATAATGCTCCCAGAAGAGCTGAAAACTCAGAATAAATCCCTCAGAAAGCGAAATGAAAACTCAAAATAATCCCTCCAGAGGGAGCTAAAAAACTCAGCAATAACCCTCAAAGCGAGGTGAAAAAACTCAACTAATCCCTCCAGAAAGAAGTGAAAACTCAGAGTAATCCCTCCAGAAAGGATAGTGAAAACTCCAAAAATAACCTCCAGGAGGGACCTAAAAACTCAGAATAATCCCTCCAGAAGCGAGGTGAAAAAAACTCAGAATAATCCTTCCAGAAGGGAGGTGAAAACTCAGCAATAAATCCCTCCAAGAAGCGGAGGTGAAAACTCAGAACAATCCCTCCAGAAGGGACGTGAAACTCAGAATAATACTCAGAATAATCCCTCCAGAAGCCTCTGTGCCCTGGCACGGTTGCTGTGCACCAGGTGGAATGCCTTGGAGTTGGTACCACAATCCAGCCTTGAGATGCTGAGCATCGCAGGGGAGTTGTGGGAAGGTGAAAACTCAGAGATAATCCCCAGGAGGAGGTGAAAACTCGAAGTAATCCTCCAGAAAGAAGTGCAAAACTCAGAATAATCCCTCCAGAAGGAAGTGAAAACTCAAATTTAATACTCAAAGAAAGCTCTGTGCCCTCCCAGCTGCCAAACCCCCTGGCACCGTGCTGTATGCACCAGGGTGAATTGCCTTGGGGGTTTGCACCCAACAATCCAGCCTTGAGATGCTGAAGCATCCAGGGGCAGTTTTGGGAAGTGAAAACTCAGAATAATCGCTCCAGGAGGACGTGAAAAAACTCAGAATAATCCCTCCAGAAAGAGTCAGTAGAAAAACTCAAAATAATCCCTCCAGAAGTGAGGCTGAAAACTCAGAATAATACTCAGAATAATCCCTCCAGAAGCTCTGTGCCCTAGCACGGTGCTGTGGCACCAGGGGTGGAATTGCCTGCGAGGTTGGCACTACATCCAGCCTTGAGATGCTGAAGCATTCCAGGGAGTTTTGGAATGTGAAAAACTCAGAATAATCCCCTCCAGGAGGAGTTGAAAACTCAAATAATACCCTCCAGAAAGAAGTGAAAACTCAGAAATACTCAGAATTAATCCCTCCAGAAAGCTCTGTGCCCTCCCAACTAGCCCACAACTTCCTGTGGGCACGGTGCTGTGGCACCCAGGATGGAATGCCTTGGAGGTTGCACCACATCCAGCCTTGGAGATGCTAAGCATCCAGAGAGTTTTGCAAGGTGAAAAAAACTCAGAAATCCCTCCAGAAGCGCAGAGAAAACTCAAATAATTCCCTCCAGAAAGGAGGTGAAAACTTCAGAAATAAATCCCTCAGAAGGAGTTGAAAACCAGAAATTCCTTCCAGAATAGGAAGTGAAAAACTCAGAATAATTCGCTCCAGAAACGGAAGTGAAAACTCAGAATGAAGTCCTTCCAGAAGCGAAGTGAAAACTTCAGAATAATCGCTTCCAGAAGGAGGTGAAAACTCAGATAATACTCAGAATAATCCCTCGCAGAAAGGAAGCGAAAACTCAGAGTAATCCCTCCACGAAAGAAGTGAAAACTCAAATAAACCTTCCAGAAGGAGCTGGAAAACTCAGAATAATGCCTCCAGAGGAGTGAAAACTCAGAATAATCCCTCCAGAAGAAGTGAAAACTTCAGAATAATACTCAGAATTAATCCCTCAGAAGCTCTTGCCTAGGCACCGCTGCTGGTGCCCAGGGGTGGAGCATGCCTTGGGGGTGCACCACATTCCAGCCTTGGAAGATGCTGAAGCATCCAGGCAGTTTTAGAAGGTGAAAACTCAGATAATCCCTCCAGAAAGGAGTGAAAAACTCAGAATAATTGCCTCCAGGAGCGGAGTTGAAAACTTCAGAATAATCCCTCCAGAAAGGAACGGAAACTCAGAATAATCCCTCCAGGAGGGAGTGAAAACTCAGAATAAATTGCGCCTCCAGAATGGAGTGAAAACTCAGAATAATACTCAGAAATAATCCCCCAAGAAGCAAGTAAAACTCAGAATAATCCCTCCAGAAAGAAGTGAAACTCAAATATCCCTCCAGAATGGAGCTGAAAACTCAAATAATCCTCCAGAAGGAAGTGGAAAACTCAGAATTAATCCCTCCAGAAAAGGAGGTGAAAAACTCAGAATAATACTCAGAATAATCCCTCCAGAAGCTCTTGCCCTAGTCACGTGCTGGGGCACCAGAGGTGGAATTGCCTTGGAGGGTTGCACCACATCCAGCCTTGGAGATGCTGAAGCATCCAGGGGAGTTTTGGGAAGGTGAAAATTCAGAATAATCGCTCCAGGAAGGAGTAAAACTCAAGCAAAATGTCTCCAGAAAGGAGTGAAAAAACCTCAGAATAATACTCAGAATAATCCCTCCAGAAGGAAGTGAAAACTCAAAATAATCCTTCCAGAAGGAGGTGAAAAACTCAGAACCAATTCTTCCAGAAAGGAAGTGAAAACTCAGAATAATCCCCAGAAGCGAGATGAAACTCAATCCCTCCAAGAAAGAAGTGAAAACTCAGAATAAGCCCTCCAGGAGGAGCTGTAAGACTCAGAATAATCCCTCCAGAAGGGAGCTGAAAACTCAGAATAATCCCTCCGAGCCTTTGACGAGGCTGGAAGGGAGGTTGTGCACCCCAGCAGGCTGGGATCATTGTGCCGTGAAATCCAAGTGAGTTATTTGAACGCGTATAGGAAAAGCTCCATTTTCTGCCATTAAAGTACTCCCCCCTCTCCCTTCCCGCTGTCAGTCTCTCCTTCTCTCCCTGAACTTTCCCCAGCCTCTCCTAAGACAGATCGTTCCCTTAATCATTCTGAAAGAACCAACTTGATATAATATTTATAATTAAGTTTAATTCACTTTAAAAAGGTATTAAATTTCTTTTTCCCCCCTGTTGGATATTATCTGAATTCATGACCTTTAGAAAAATCACCCTCTTAATGTAACCAGGTTCAAGCTGCATTTCCAGCCTGTCCTTTTACATTAATAATATCTTCCAGGACTCCCACTATGCTGCTTAAATTATGTATAAATTTCACTGCCCCCCAAAAAAAAAAAAAAAAAAAAGTGCAGAGAGAGGAAAGGCACGAAATGAAAAACTGGAGCTGATTAAAGCAGCTCCAGTACAGCTGGGGAAAGAGGGGAAAGAACTCCAGTGTGTGTGGGAGATGACAAACAGGCAGGCCTGGAGGGCTGGGGTGGGAATTCCACATTTCCCAATTCAGAAAGTGCCAGGATGGCGGATTCAGACTGAGAAAGAGCTGATAAGCCAGGATTGGGTGCAGAGATGGAGAATTCCACATCCCAATGGCAGGAAAATGCCAGGATAGAGATCAGACTGAGAGAGCTGATAGCCAGAATTTGGGGTGCAGAAGAAATGAGAATTCAACATTTCCCCAAATGCAGAAAATTCGCAGAGTTGGATTCAGGGTGGCCTCCAGATAATGGAGCTGATGCCAACATGGGGTGCATGGGAAGGAAATTCCATGTTCTGAACTGGGAGGAAAATCCAGGAATTGGGATTCAGGTGGAGGCAACTGACTGCCAGGATTTGGTGTAGATGAGGAATTCCACATCCCAGAATGGCAGGAGAAATCCCAGGTGAGGATTCAGGCAGAGAGAGCTGATTGCCAGGATTTGGGTGCAGCCTGAAGGTTTTAAGGCTGAGGAATCCCACATTTCCAAATGGCAGAAAAATCCCAGGATGGTAATTCAGAACTGAGAGAGCTGATAGCCAGATTGGGATGCAGAGGATGAGCGAATTCCACATTCCAAATGCAGAAATCCAGGATGAGGGAATTCAGTAGAGGGAGCTGATTCCAGCGGTTGGAGTGCAGGGATGAGGGAATTCCACATTCCCAAAATGCAGGGAAAATGCCCAGGATGGGATTCAGGCAGAGGGAGCTAATTGCCAGATTGGGGTGCAGCCTGAAGGGGTTTAGGGTGAGGAATCCCACATTCCAAATGGCAGAAAATCCCAGGATGAGATTCAGACTGAGAGAGCTGATAGCAGGATTTGGGGTGAGAGATGAGAAATTCCACATTCGCCAAATGCAGGAAAATTCCCAGATGAAGATCAGGTGCTCCAAGACAATGGGAGGCTGATTCCAGACTTTGGGCGCACTGGAATGAGAATTCCACATCTAACTGGGAGGAAAATCCAGATTGGGATTCAGGTAGAGGAGCTGACTCCAGATTTGGGCAGTGGTAGAGGGAATCCACATTCCCAAATGCAGGAAAATCTCAGAACTGCGGGATCAGCAGAGGAGCTGATAGGCAGATTTGGCGTGCAGCCTGAAGGGGTTTAGGCGTGAGGAATCCCACATTTCCAAATGGCAGGAAAATCCCAGATGGGATCAGCAGAGGGAGCTGATTGCCAGACTTTGGGTGGCAGCTGCATGAGGACTTCCACATTTCCAGATGGAGGGAAAATCCCAAGATGAGAATCAGGTGCTCCCAAGGACAATGGAGCTGATTGCCAGACATTGGGGCGCACTGAATGAGGAATTCCATGTTCTAACCGAGAGGAAAAATCCCAGGATTAGATTCAGGTAGAAGAGCTGACTGCCAGATTTGGGGTGCAGTTGCGATAGGAATCCCCCATTCCCAGCGGTCACCCAGCAGGAGCGAAATCCCCAGAAATGGGATTCAGACTGCCCTAAAAAAATCCCAAGGCTCCCCAGTCCCTCAGAAGCTGCTGATGGAAAAGCAGCAGCCAAACAGACCCTCCCCAGCCAGAGTCTCACCCACGGAGCCCTTCTCTTTTGAATCAGTTTCTGACAGGCATCAGAGGTTTTGCCCTCTCCCTCTTTATTGCAAAGATTTCCTTGCTCTGTCTGCTGGGAGCCAAGGGCACTGTGGGCTGCTGCACCTGAAAAATCCACCCCTCTCTCGGAAATTTGGTGTTCTGAAAATGCTCCCGCAGGTGTTAAAAAATCTCTCTTTTTTTTTTTTTTTTTTTTTTTCCAGCCCCACGGAAAAAAAATTTCCCAGCAAATTCCAGCATCGGCTCCCCAGGGAGCAGCTGCGGGTTTGCAGGGTGCCACTTCCCACATGCGAATCCTAAATGCGTTTGGTTGGAAGTGACCTAAAGCTCATCCAGGGCGCACAACCAGTGTCCTGGATCCTTCTCCTGTCCAGCGTGAGCATCCCCAGGTGTCCCTGATCCTTCGCCATCCAGGAGATCCCCAGGTGTCCCCTGATCCTTCTTAGCCATCAGGTGAGCATCCCCCAGGGGTCCCTGGATCCTCCTCCTGTCCAGATGAGAATCCCCATGGTCCCTGGGATCCTTCTCCTGTCCAGTTGATCATCCCCAGGTAGCCCCTGGATCCTTTTTCATCCAGGTGAGCCCCCTAGTGTCCCTGGCATCTGTCTCCTTTCAGTGTTGAACCCCCTCAGGTGTCTCTGGATCCCTCTCCGTCCAGGTGAGCCCCCCCAGGTGTCCCTGGATCCTTCTCCCATCCAGGTGAGCCCCCCCAGGTAGTCCCGGATCCTTCTCCATCAGTGAGCATCCCCATGTCCCTGGATCTTTCTCCCGTCCAGGCTGAGCATCCCCCAGGCGTCCGCTGGCATCTTTACTCCCGTCCAGTGAGCATCCCCAGTGATCCCTGGTCCTTCTGCCATCAGTGAGCATCCAGCGTCCCACCTCGCTCCAGAGGCTCCAGCCCTGCAGGCACCCCCGCTCTCCTCCGCTGCAGCTCCCGGTGCTGCTAATGCCGTGTGAGCCCGGCGCGGACAGCTCTGCAGTGAGTCTCACCTGCGGATCATGGATTTGGGCTGAAGCCCAGAATTCCCCGCTCCACGTCTCGGGATCGCCCCTTTCCGTTCCCGAGCCCGACCCCGGCTGCCTCCGCAACCTTCCGGGCTCTCTCTTGTGCTGTCAGCCCACGCTTTGCAGCCGCGCCGCGCCGGCCCGAGCGCGGAGTGTCCCCTGCTGCCCCCGGGTCCCCGTGCCCCCCCGGGTCCCCCAGCCCCTCTCGCGATCCCCCCAGCCCCTCCCGGTCCCCTGTGCCCCCGGTCCCCGTGCCCCTCCCGGGGGTCCCCTGTGCCCCTCTCGTGTCCCCATCCCCGCTCCTTCCCGAAGGAGCCGCTCCGAAATTGGGAAAAGCCCAAGCGCCAGGGGCAGGGTGGGAGCAGGACGGCACCGTGCTGTGCCCATCCCGCGGCTCTGTCCGTCTGTCCCGGTCTGTCCCAGTCTGTCCCAGTCTGTCCCAGTCATTCCCAGTCCGTCCCAATCCCTCCCAGTCCGTCCCAGTCCATCCCAGTCCCTCCAGTTCACCCCAGTTCATTCCAGTCTGTTCCAGTCCATCCCAGTCCATCCCAGTTCGTCCCAGTCACTCCCAGTCCATCCCAGTCCATCCCAGTCTGTTCTAGTCACTCCCAGTCCGTCCCAATCCCTCCCAGTCCATCCCAGTCTGTTCCAGTCCATCCCAGTCCATCCCAGTTCGTCCCAGTCACTCCCAATCCCTCCCAGTCCGTCCCAGTCCCTCCAGTTCACCCCAGTTCATTCCAGTCTGTTCCAGTCCATCCCAGCCCATCCCCATCCCTCCCAATCCCTCCCAGTCCTTCCCAGTCCCTCCCAGTCCATCCCACTCCATCGTAGTCTCATTCCCAGTCCATCCCAGTCCCTCCCAATCCATCCCAGTCCCTCCCAACACGCAGCCCCCAGCCCGGACTCATCCCCCAGCCCCTCCAGCTCTCCCTCTCTCCCTTTCCTCTGGATTTTTCCTGATTTTTCCCCATTTTTCCGTGGCTGCCTCATGGCTGTAATCAAGATCCTCCTCTGGGCTGTGGAACCCAAGGAAAGCCCCTCTCGTCCTCCCTCTCCCCTTTATAATTTTATTTTTGCAGCACATAAAGGGATTACAGCACTCCGAGCCGGGCTCTTTTGCATTTCTGAGTTGGTTCTGTTAATTGGAAGGAGGGTCAAGGACCTGAAAGGTCGTTTCAATCTCTGGATTTTTCTCTGGATTTTTCCAGATTTTTCCCGATTTTTCCTGATTTTTCCCCCTGATTTTTCCTGATTTTTCCCCCCGATTTTTCCTGATTTTTTTTCTCCCCAATTTTTCCTGATTTTTCCCCATTTTTCCATGGCTGCCTTATGGGCTGTAATTAAGAGCCTCCTCTGGGCTGTGGAACCCAAGGAAAGCCAAGGAAAGCCCCTCTCATCCTCCCTCTCCCCTTTATAATTTTATTTTTCTTCCCCCCCCCCCCTGCAGCACATAAAGGGATGACAGGGCTCTTGCATCTCTGAGTTGGTTCTGTTAATTGGAAGGAGGGTTAAGAACCTGCAAGGTCGTTTCAATCTCTGGATTTTTCTCTGGATTTTTCCAGATTTTTCCCGATTTTTCCTGATTTTTTCCCTGATTTTTCCTGATTTTTCCTGATTTTTCCCCATTTTTCTGTGGCTGCCTCATGGACTGTAATTAAGATCCTCCTCTGGGCTGTGGAACCCAAGGAAAGCCAAGGAAAGCCCCTCTCATCCTCCCTCCCCCCTTTATAATTTTATTTTTCTTCCCCACCCCTGCAGCACATAAAGGGATGACAGGGCTCTTGCATCTCTGAGTTGGTTCTGTTAATTGGAAGGAGGTTTAAGAACCTGCAAGGTCGTTTCAATCTCTGGATTTTTCCCCATTTTTCCCGATTTCCCCCATTTTTCTGTGGCTGCCTCATGGCTGTAATCAAGATCCTCCTCTGGGCCGTGGAACCCAAGGAAAGCCCCTCTCCTCCTCCCTCTCCCCTTTATAATTTTATTTTTTCTTCCCCCTCCCTGCAGCACATAAAGGGATGACAGCACTCCGTGGAACCCAAGGAAAGCCCCTCTCGTCCTCCCTCTCCCCTTTATAATTTTATTTTTGCAGCACATAAAGGGATGACAGCGCTCCGAGACCGGGGCTCTTTGCATCTCTGAGTGTTCTGTTAATTGTAAGGAGGTTTAATAACTGCAAGGCGTTTTCAAATCTCTTGTTTCGATTTTTCAGTTTCCCGATTCTTATTTTTTCCCATTTTCCTGATTTTCCCCTTTTCTTGGCTGCCTATGGCTGTAATCAAGATCCTCCTCTAGTCCATGGCAACCCTAAGGTAAGAGCCCTCTCAGTCCTCCCCTCCCTCCTTTATAATTTTATTATTTTCCTCCGCTTGCCTGCAGCAACATAAAACGATGACAGCACTCGTGGAACCAAGGAAAGCCCCTCTCGTCCTCCCTCCCCCCTTTAAATTTTATTTTTGCCAGCACATAAAGCGATGACAGCGCTCCGAGCCGAGGCGCTTTTGCATTCTGAGTTGCGTTCTGTTAAAATTGGAAGAGCGGTTAAGGACCTGCAAGTCGTTTCAATCTCTGCATTTTTTCTCTGGAGTTTCCCAGATTTTTCCCGATTTTTCCTGATTTCTTCCCCCCGATTTTCCTGATTTCCCCATTTTTCTGCTGGCTGCCTCACGGGTCTTGGAATTAAGAAGCCTCCTCTAGGCTGGGGAAACCCAAGGAAATCCAGGAAAGCCCGTTCTCATCCCTCCCTCTCCCCTTTAAATTTTATTTTTGCAGCACATAAAGGGATGACAGCGCTCCGAGCTGCCTTTTGCATTTCTGAGTTGGTTCTGTTAATTGGAAGGAGGGTTAAGAACCTGCAAGGTCGTTTCAATCTCCATCTGACCTTCAGAGTAATCCTCTATGCCAACACCAGAGCATGTCATTAAAATGAGGCCCCTCTTCCACATCCCGCCATCCCTTTATTCTCTCCTTGTGCACATTAATTGCTCATAAGTTGATTTGATCTCCCCATTCTGCAAGAAGTAAATTGCCCTCTTATTTCGCCATTTTCATCCTGTTTTCTTAATTAGGCCCTTAAAAATCTCCGAGGGCCTCAGCCGGGCCCGCAGGCCTCATCCTGGGAATAAATTTTGATCTCAGGCTGATAAAGAGCGAGCAGAGCCCGGGCTGGAACAATGTCAYGGGCTGCCCTCCCTCCCCACATGCTATTCTCCTGACATGAAAAGGCTATCAGCTTTTTCTCTGTGTTAATATAGGAAATAATTCACACTTCAGGCGTTGTTCTCTATTTAGTGCTCGCACTCCCCTGATAAATCAAATCAGGGATTTTTTT
>NDFG01000005.1:31135-43006 GCA_002167245.1 Sporophila hypoxantha | reverse complement strand
AAACTTGGTTTCTGTTAATTGGAAGGAGGGTTAAGGACCTGGCAAGGTCGTTTCAGATCTCTGGAATTTGTTCTCTGGGATGTTTCCAGTATTTTTCGATTTTTCTGATTTTTCCCCCGATTTTCCTGAAGTTTTTCCCCCTTTTTCTGTGCTGCCTTCACGGGGCATGTAATTAAGAGCCTTCCTCTGAGCTGTGGGAACCAAGGAAAGCCAAGAGAAAGCCCCTCTCATCCTCCCTTCCCTTTATAATTTTATTTTGAGCACATAAAGGGATGACAGCGCTCAGCTGGGCTCTTTTTCATTTCTGAGTTGGTTCTGTTAATTGGAAGGAAGGTTAAGAACTGGCAAGGTCGTTTCAATTCCATCTGACACTTAGAGTACTCTCATTGATGCAACACAGCACATGTCATTAAAATGAGGCCCCTCTTCCACAATCTCCGCCATCCCCTTGTTTCCTTCCTTGTGCACACTTAATTCGCTCATAAGTTGATTTAGATCTCCCCATTCTGCAAGAAGTAAATTGCCCTCTATATTTCGGCCATTTTCATCCTTGTTTTCTTAATTAGGCCCTTAAAATCTCCGAGGGCCTCAGCCGCGGCCGCAGGCCTCATGCCTTCGGAATAAAATTTGTGATCTCAGGCATGATAAGAGCGAGCAGAGCCGGGCGTGCGAACAATGTCATGGGCTGCCCTCCCTCCCCACATGCTATATCTCCTGACATGAATAGGCTATCACGCATTTTTCTCTGTGTTAATATAGGAAATAATTCACACTTCAGGCGTTTGTTCTCTATTTAGTGCTCGCACTTCCCCTGGATAAATCAAATCAGGGATATTTTTTATTTTTTTGTTTTCCCTCTAAAGTGTCGTGGAGCCACTCACTCCTTCTCCCCCCCCCTCACCACCTTCAGCCTCTTCTCACTTTTTTCCCTTCCTTCTCTTTTTAATAAAGTTTCCAAGATAAACCTCCTGTGATTTTTCCGTTTAGGTGGATTTTCTTGCTTTTTTCCCCATCCTGTGTGTGGTTTAACACCCGGCCACCGAGGGGAGTGAAAACCTGGCACGTGCCTTGGGATGTTTTAGCCAGGCACAGGCTTTTAAATGCTATTTAAAAGTAATTTTTTTCCCTTTGCCACTAACAGCAGGAGAGTTCCCCAAAAACCTGCCTGCCTTACAGGTCTCAGCACCTCTCAGCCTCTTCTCACTTTTTTCCCCTCCTTCTCCATTTTAATAAGGTTCCAAGGATAAACCCTGGTGATTTTCAGTTTAAGGTGATTTTCTTGCTTTTTTTCCCCCTCCTGTGTGTGTTTAACACAAAGCACTGAGGGGAGTGAAAACCTGGCACGCTGACTTGGGATGTCTTTACCAGACACAGCTTTTAAATTTCTACTTTAAAAGTAGATTTTTACGCCTAGCAGTGAGCAGGGAGAGTCCCAACCTGCCTGGGCCTACAGGCCAGGCACCTTCGAGCCTCTGTCTCACTTTTTTCCCCTCCTTCTCTTTTAATAAAGTTTCCAAAAGATTAAAGCCCCTGTGGATTTCCAGTTTGAAGTGGATTGTCTTGCTTTTTTCCCATTCTGTGTGTGTTTAACACCAGCACCAAGGGAGTAGAAACCTGGCATCGGCGCTTGGGATGTTTTACCAGCACAAGCTTTTAAATTCTACTTAAAGTAGATTTATTTTTCCCTTTGCACTGAGCGCCAAAAGGTCCAAAAGCTGTCTAGGCCCTAGGGGTCCCAGCACCAGAGGGGTTCGGCTGCAAAACCCTTGAGACAAAGAAGAAGCTGGCCACAGGCTCCAGGATGATTGTAATTAAATATATTTTAATGATTCTTCTTCCATTCCAGTTCATTCTTTTATGACATTTAGTTATAAAACAGTAGTAAAATTTTTTAATGCAGAGCACAAGTGCGATTTTTTAAAAAAAAAAAAAAAAGAAAAAACAAAAAACTCCCAAGAAGATTTTTAAAAAACAATAGTAAGATGATTATCCACACTGTTTACTTCATAGCCAGGGAGACGTCTCGTGCTGAGCAGTGGGCCAGGGCCCCTAAAAGCCACAAATACATCTGAATTTCCTGTGGGACTTTTGTGCCCTGAGACCACCCAGCAGCCCCTCTGCGAGGGCACAGAGGTCTCCCACTGCAGTCCGCAGCACGGCCAGGGGTGACCCTGGTGGGAGACAATTCTCCTTTGCAGGCACTGATGGCAGAACACAAAGGGTGCCAAGGCCTCCTGTGAACACCCCCAGAGCTCTGAGCTCTTCTGATCCTCTCTGTCCTCCACCTGAGCCCTTCCCAGGTCACCAGTGTCCCCCCTCAGGTCCCTGCCTGCTCCAACTCCCTCACTACACTCTGCACTTTCCCGCACCCTCAACGTCCACAGACCCTCTGCTGGGGCTGGCGCCACCTCCCACCCCAAATCCTGTCACCAGGGGCCACCTGTGTCCCCACGACATCCGTAATGACCCTCAGGTCACCCCCGTGTCCCTCCAGGACATTCCTATGACCCCTTCAGGGTCACCCCCGTGTCCCTCCAGGTCACCCCTGTGTCCCCCCAGGACATTTTCCTGTGTTCCCCCAGGTCACCCCCTGTGTCCCCCAGGACATCCTGTGTCCCCAGGTCACCCAGCTCCAGATGGGGGGCACACAGTGACCCCACAGCCCAGCACAGACCCCTCCTGATGGGGCTGTCCCCCCACCTCCAAACCCAAATCCTGTCACCAGGGGCCACTGTGTCCTCCAGGACACCTGTGTCCTCCAGGACATCCCTATGACCCCTCAGGTCACCCAGCCCCAGGATGGGGACACAGAATGAACCCACGCCCAGACGAGACCCCTCTGTGAGCTGTCCCCACCTCAACCCCAAATCCTTGTCACCAGGGGACGCACGTGTGTCCCCCCGGACATTCCTGAGTCCCCCCGAGAAGTTACTCGCAGCTTCCATTGCAGAACCCGAGAATGGGGTGCACCATCGCAGGGGAGATGACAAGCGCGTAGAGGGCCGGACCAGTGTATTCCCAAGGGGGGCTACAAACACTCATACCGGTAGCTGTCGTTCGGTCCTCTGCTCCTGCTCAAGTACAAACCCTGTCAGAGGGTTTTCCAGGCCCTTCCTCTGACCCTTCCCTAGCTGGGTTGGGGAGTCAGGACGCTGAGGCAGAGCCAGATAGCAGCTCCCCAGCCCAGAGCTGTGGAACAACTGGTGACACTGGGAGAAACACAACCCCAGAGATTCCCAGCTGGGCAGCAGCTACGGCTTGCGCAGCTGGCACAAACCATTCCCTGCTCACGAGCCTTGGAAGCTTTCCTGCCCCACGAGGGGGCAGGACTATTGCAGGAAGTAATCCCCAGAAAGGAGTGGGAAAAACCCTTTTTATCCTCCCAAGGAAAACCCTTTTTTAACCTCCAGGAAACCCCTTTTTAACCGCCAGGAAAACCTTTGTTAACCTCCCAGAAAACCTTTTTGAACCTCCCGGAAACTTTTTAACCCTCCCAGAAAAACCTTTTATAACCTCCCAGGAAACCTTTTTTATTAACCTCCAGGAAAACCTTTAATTAACCTCCAGGAAAACCCTTTTATCCTCCCAAGGAAAACCCTTTTAACCCTTTTATCCTCCCAGGACAGAGCAGGGGGTGTCACAGGGCACAGACACTGGCGTGGGCACCTCCAGGACACTCAAGGGATCACTGCAGCCTTGCCCAAGGTTCTTGGGGTGCTGGGGTTGACAACAGGCGGGTGGCGTGGAGCATCAAAACCCCCCCCATTCCAGTGTTCTGGAACCATTCAGCCACCAACCAGGCAGACAACACCCCCACATTGGTGCTTGCTATAATGAACACAACTCTAATTAACACCTGATCAGCCCTGCTGGCACCCCAGAGGCAGCGGGTGTCCAGCAAGGAGGAACGGGGTGGATGGAAGCATTTCCAGGGGCTGGGGAGGCACTGAGGTGGGAATGAAGAGATCCCCAGAGCAGGGATGAGGAGACACAAACGGACACAAAGGCTCACGGGCATCGCCCCGGGGAGCTCAGGCTCCAGCACCACCCCAGGGAGGGTTGAGGCCAGGAGCTATCAGCTGAAAGGCAAAGCAGCCCAAGATGTCACTGCCAGGGGGGCGGGACTTGAATCTTGCAGTAGGCCAAGCCAGAAGGTCCATTCCTCCTTCTCCTCCTCCTCCTGGCCAAAGAAGCTGTGACAGACTCGGTGGGCACCCGAGCCCCTCCTTTGATAGACAAAGAAACTCTGAGGAGATCCAACATGGGCGGGGTGGGACGGGCTCATCTGCAGGAGAGCTCCTGGCCACCTGCCCACCAAAGTCGTGCTGCAATCCACTGCCCTGGGCAGCATCCTCCCATCACAGCATGTCTGCGTCCTGCACATGCTGAAGCTGCTGCGCGGGCTGCTGAGCCTGGAGGGGCTCGGGGGACACGGCTGAGAACAAGGTCAAGAGGCCAGGGGCAGCATCGTCGTCTGCATCAGCATCGAAGTCCAGCTCCTTCTTGGATGGGATGGGAAGGAGAGCTGGTGGCCCGGCTCCAGGCTGTCCGGGAAGGAGCGCATTCATCGAAGCTCAGGCTGTGGGGTAAAAGTCCAGGCTGGTGGGAGGGGGATAGAAGGGGCGACCGGGCAGCGGGCTGGCTGCAGGCTGTGATTCGGGCGCTGGCGGTGCAGCAGGGGCTCCCAGGCGTCCCCTCGTCCCCGCTGGCTTCTTGCTTGACCGCTTGGCTGAGCCAGCTCGGCACGTTGACCCTGAGGGCGAGGAGGTGGGCAGCCCAATGGACACGTGCCTGCATCTCCAGCTCCTGCCAAGGGACACAGGGCCTGAGTGCTCGAATGGCCAGTCATTTCAGACGGGAAGCGATGGACCGTGCGTCACCAGTCCTCCGGCGGGGGACTCAGGGAAGGCACAGGTTACAAGAGGGCACAGACCGGCATGCACTCTTCCCAAGGCACAGAGCTCGAGGGTATGGGACATGCACGGTTACAAGGAATTGGGCAGTGCCTGGAACGTGCTCGCATCTCCAGCTGCCTGCCAGGGGACACAGAGGGGCTTGAGGGGTGTCACACTCAGACATTAACAGAGGAGGTGAGGGCAGCCCATGGACACGTGCGATCCGTCCTGCCAAGGGACACAGAGGGGCTCTTGAGGGGTGGTCACACTACGGGACATTTACAGAGGAGGTGGGGCAGCCCATAGGACACGTGACCTCTGCATCTTCCAGCTTATTCCTGCCAGGGATCACACAGGGGCTCTGAGGGAGGTGTCACACTCAGGACATTTACAGAGGAGGTGGGCAGCCCCCATGACACGTTGCCTGCGATCTCCAGCTCCTGCCAGGGGACACAGAGGGGCTCTGAAGTAGGTGTCACACTCAGGGGCATGACGGGACTTTTACAGAGAGGTGGGGCAGCCATGGGACCAACGTGCCTGCATCTCCAGCTCCTGCAAGGGAACAAAGGGCTTAAGGGGGTGTCACACTCGGACAGGCACAGGGCATTCACAGAGGTGAGAAGTCCCAGGAAGTTATCTGGAAGATACCAAGTGAAGACTCAGCACGCAATGCAGATTCAGTGAGCCTCAAACCAACGGGTTTGAATCAAGACCTTGCTCCCGGTGATTTCCCAGCCAAAAAAAGGCAGGAGACTGTCACAGACACCTTTCATGAAAAATCCTTTCCTTAGGATTTTTACTGCCGAGAAGCTGAGAGGCCTCAGGAACAAAATGCAAACAATGGTTATCTGCTGCTGTGGAATGCAACAGGTGCATCTGTGATTGGTCTCGTGTGGTTGTTTCTAATTAATGGCCAATCACAGTCCAGCTGTCTTGGACTCTCTGTCCGAGCCACAAGCCTTTGTTATCATTCTTTCTTTTTCTATTCTTAGCCAGCCTTCTGATGAAATCCTTTCTTCTATTCTTTTAATATAGTTTTAATGTATCATAAAATAATAAATCAAGCCTTCTGAAACATGGAGTCAGATCCTCGTCCTTTCCCTCATCCTAAGACCCCTGCAAACAGCACCACATTTCCTCATGGAAAGGGTGGTCAGGCTTTGGAAGGGGCTGCCCAGGCAGGTTTGGAGTGCCCATCCCTGGAGGTGTCACCTGGATGTGGCACTCAGTGCCCAGGGGGGATTTGGCACAGGTTGGATTTAATATTTTCTCAGCGATTCTGGGGTTCTGTGTCATGCTCCATGCACATCTCACAAACTGTGTCCTCCAGCAGCTCACAGGTGACCCCACAACTTTTAGTACAGTTTTAATATAATATATCTAATAAAATAATACATCAAGCGTTCTGAAACATGGAGTCAGATCCTCATCGTTCCCTCATCCTCAGAGCCCAGTGAGCACGGGTTCAGCAGGAGCGCCCTGGCATGGCCTCAGCAGGGCAGGAGTGAGGGGCTGCTGGCAAGGACAGGCAGAGCCCAGGGAGTTCACCTGGATGCGCAGGCAGCAGCTGCTTGTGGGCAGAGCCCAGAGGAGAGCTCACCTGGATGCGCAGCAGCAGCTGCTGTTGGGCGAGCCCAGGGGAGCTCACCTGGATGCGCAGCAGCAGCTGCTTGTTGGCCATCTCCAGGCGCCGCGAGTGGTTCTCCAGGTCCCGGGACCTCTGCAGGTCCTTCTGCATCCTCTTGATGTAGTCCACGGACGCCTTCAGGATTGTCCCTTTGTTCCAGCGCACGTCCCTGTCACCCAGCATGGRAAAAGGGATGGGCCTGGCTGCCAGCAGTGTGGCCACTCACCTCTCCTCCACCCCCCTCGGTGACCCCAACCCTGTGTAGCTTTCTGGAAAATCTTTTCTTTAGGATTTTTTCTCCTGAGAAGCCTCAGGAACAAAATGTAAACAATTATTTACAATGATACCTGTTGCTGCTGTGGAATGCAACAGGTAGATCTGTGATTGGTCTCATGTGGTTGTTTCTAATTARTGGCCAATCACAGTCCAGCTGTCCAGACTGTCTCAGCCACAGGATTTTGTTATCATTCCTTTTCTATTCTTAGCTAACCTTCTGATGAAATCCTTTCTTCTATTCTTTCAGTATAGTTTTAATATAATATATATCATAAAATAATAAATCAAGCCTTCTGAAACATGGAGTCAGATCCTCGTCTCTTCCCTCATCCTAAGACCCCTGCAAACAGCACCACATTTCCTCATGGAAAGAGTGGTCAGGCTTTGGAAGGGGCTGCCCAGGCAGGTTTGGAGTGCCCATCCCTGGAGGTGTCACCTGGATGTGGCCCTCAGTGCCCAGGGGGGATTGGGCACAGGTTGGATTTAATCTTTTCTCAGTGATTCTGGGGTTCTGTGTCATGCTCGATGCACATCCCACAAACTGTGTCCTCCAGCAGCTCACAGGTGACCCCACAACTTTTAGTATAGTTTTAATACAATATATCTAATAAAATAATACATCAAGCCTTCTGAAACATGGAGTCAACATTCTCCTCTCTTCCCTCATCCTGAGACCCCTGTGAGCACCACCACAATCCTGCAGGAGCCACAGATACCTACAGGTCGTTGGCTTTGGGGATCAGCATTCCCAGCTCCTTGATGCGGTCGTTGATGTTGAACCTTCGCCTCCTCTCGACTGTGGGTGAGAGGAGAGGGATGGGAGTGAGCAGGCAGCAAGCAGGGAAGGCTCTGAGTCCCTCCCACGTGTCCTTCCTCTCCCTCATGTGCCACATCCCCCTGTCGTGCCCCAAAGGAAATGGGGAGCCCAGGATGAGGGAGCTCAGGAGCCAGCCCTGCTCCATGCCTGGCCCAGCAGGTCTGATCCTCCCTCTGGGTTTGTCACACACATCTTTTATGGAAAATCCTTTCCTTAGGATTTTTCCTCCTGAGAAGCTGAGAGGCCTCAGGAACAAAATGCAAACAATGATTATCTGCTGCTGTGGAATGCAAGAGGTGGATCTGTGATTGGCCCATGTTGGTTGTTTCTAATTAATGGCCAATCACAGCCCAGCTGGCTCAGACAGAGAGTCCGAGCCACAAACCTTTGTTATCATYCCTTCTTWTTCTATTCTTAGCYAGCCTTCTGAGGRAATCCTTTCTTCTATTCTTTTAATATAGTTTTAATGTAATATATATAATAAAATACTAAATYAAGCCTTCTGARACATGGAGTCAGATCCTCRTSTCTTCCCTCAACCTGAGACCCCTGTGAGCACCRTCACAGGGTTCACATCTGAGARGGGCTGGGCAGGATGAATCCCACTGGGAGGMAYCAGCTGCCWCAKGGAYCTGCCCCTGGTGCTGCTCTGGGGAAGCTCCTGGCAGGGAAACCTCTCCTRGCYCTCCCATCTCCCCACCCTTGCTCCCTCACCATCCCTCTCTCCCACYTCTCCAGCTTTTTCAAAGGGTTCCCAACCAACCTGATCCCCCCAGGTGTCCCCTGTACCCCACTGTGCACAGCCAGCAAGGAGGGGCTCAGGGGGGCTCTCCTGAGGGTCAGCTGGGATGGGAAGGGGGGGGGGGCCAGCTCAGAGGAATGAGGATGMAGAGTGATGGGGAAAGGCAGAGCTGAACTCACTCAGGTTGTGATTGTCTTTCTTCTGGCGCTCCTTGGCCAGGGCTCGGCTCTCAGCATCTGCAAGAGACCCAYGGTGTCACCCAGAGGGGACAAAGCTGCACCTGGGCTGGCACTGGGCTCCCTGTACCCTCATGGGGACAGAGCAGCCCCATTTCTGTCCCTTGTTTTGGGGCCAGGACATACCTGTGAGTTCTCTCTTCTGGGTGAGCTCGGCGGGGCAGGAGCTGCTGGTGACACCAACGAGTGACGCTGTCACCTGAGGGTCCCCACTGTAGACATTCATGTGGCTGCTGGACATGGGCAGCTGGAAAGCAGAGGGACAGCTGGGTTAGCTCCATGCAGGGCTGGGCACCGGGATCACACCCAGCTGGGCAGGTGGAATTGTCCTCCCAGGTCCTTAAAGCAGCTTTCACCAGAGCACAAAAGAAAACAGGACTTGAAAGGGCACAGCTGATCCYCTCCCATGGCCAACATCTAAAACAGGGCAGGTGAATCACATCTGAGAAAGGCTGGGCAGGATGAATCCCACTGGGAGGCACCAGCTGCCTCATGGACCTGCCCCTGGTGCTGCTCTGGGAAGCTCCTGGCAGGGAAACCTCTCCTGGCTCTCCCATCTCCCCACCCTTGCTCCCTCAGCATCCCTCTCTCCCACCTCTCCAGCTTTTTYAAAGGGTTCAAACTGTCCTCAAGGGAAAAAAAAAAAAGCTGGAAAATTGATTTTTGTGGGTGTTGCAGTCTCCAAGGACAAGGCTGGCTTGGGCTGTCAGCAAGGCACCACTGTGGGGACGCGGCAGAAGGTCCCCTCTGTGCCACCTCTGTACCTGCAAGGACAGGGCTGTGACACCCCCAGGCCCAGCCCCTTCTGTCACCCCCCACTCACCGTGTTGGGCATGTGGACTTCAGGGTTCATGTAGCCCAAAACATCATCCAGGCGCATGATGTCATCGATGACCTCATCAAACTGAAAGGGAAAAAGCCCATGGGCTCCTCTGCCATTCCCAACASCCTGAGCTTCCCCAGCAGCCCAGGGAAAGCAAACAAACTCTACAACTTTGTGAAAGTTGTAAAGCTGGAAATGTTTATTACAGCACTGGATGCATGTGGAGATTCCTCTCTTTAAAAGACCTGTGCACCTCTGGGAACTCCAGACCCTTTTTTATCCCCCTCTCAAATACGCATGCATGCCATTTCACAATAGGTTCATCCATATTTTTACAGATTTCGTTACGACATTTGCTGCTAATTCTTCTTTATCAGAAAGAATTTTTGGGTCAGGCTGACCTGCTCTTGCAGCAGTCTCTGTCTGTCTGTCTCTTCACTCTTATTTTTGTCTTTTGGCTGAAGCAGCCTCTCTGAGCACACACTTTTTACAAGAACAGGCAGCCAGACCAAACAGCTACGCTTTCAAACCACACACTTCACTCAAAGACRCCCATTTCACCTAAACCAAAATGGATTTCTRCTCTGGAGAATTTCCAGAGYAGGGGACAGCTGCTCACCTCCCTCTCGGGGTTGGAGCCGATGTTGAGCATGGCCATGGGGCTGTTGGGAGCGCTGTTGCCCGCCGAGGAGGACAGGACRTGGCCGGGCCGGACACCGGGGGACGCGGCCGGGGGTGGCTTGGGAGARTGGCTGGCGGGGCTGACGTGGGCAGCAAACTTGTTCCCGTAGGTCTCAGAGAGATAAGCCTGCACCTTCTTGTCCCGAGACTTCTGCAGGTGGTAGGTGGTGGGGTTCTCCAGGTAGGACTCCCTGCAATGAAGAACCATCAGGACCCGGTGGAGGTGGACGGACACATTTATGAAAACTCCTTTCCTCAGGATCTTTTCTCCTGAGAAGGTCTCACCAACTAAATGTGAACAGTATTACTGCTGCGTGGGACGCAACAGGTGCATCTGTGATTTGTCTCATGTGGTTGTTTTTAATTAATGGCCAATCAAAGTCCAGCTGTCTCGGATTCTCTCTGAGTCACAAGATTTTATTATCATTCATTCCTTTATTCTTGCTAGCCTTCTGATGAAATCCTTTCATCTATCTTTTAGTATAGTTTAGTATACTAATTTTCTATATCATTAGTATATATTATCACTTTTAATTAATAATATAATGTAATGTAATATATAATATAATGTAATGTAAGTAATGTATGTAATGTAATGTAATATAATATAATATAATATAATATATATATAATAATAATACTGCACTATAATAGTAATGTAATATTATGAATATAATATATTAATAATTAATATATTATAATTAATGTATTTAATATAATCAATACTTAAATAAATATATTATATTATATTAATATTATAATTATATTATATATTATATTATATTATATTATATTATATTATATTATATTATTTATTATATTATATTATATTATATTATATTATATATATTATAGTATATATATTATATTATATTATATTATATTATAGTATAGTAATAGTTATTAATAGTATATTATAGTATTATTATAATATATTATAGTATATACATAAATATATTATAGTATATTAGATATAATATGATATTATATGATATTAATGAAATAATAATCTATTGTAATAAACATAATAAATATATTATACTTTAATTATTATAATACATTTATTATTATATTATTATGCTATATAACAATGTAATAAAATATAATGTAATATAATGTAATATATAAAAATATATATAATAAAATAATATATCAGCCTTCTGAAACATGGAGTCAAGTCATCTCTTCCCTCATCCTGGGACCCCTGTGACCACCACCAGCAGCACCACACGGAGGGGACACCATGGTACCTTGAGCACCTCCCCGGGCACGGGCGGTGGGGACTGGAAGTGGACGGGGGTGTTGATGGCAGGGCTGGAGGCCACGGGCATGCGCTGCTGCTGCACGTAGCTCATCATCATCTGCTGCTGCACCCGCTCCCGCTCGGCTTCCTGCTGCGCCTGCTGCTTCATCAGCTCCATGCGCAGCCCGATGCGCGAYGCCATGGCGGCACACGGGGATGGAGGCCACCGGCCCGCCTGGGACTGAGCTCACCCTGCCGGGAGGACACGGCACGTCACCCACAGCCTGGCAGGAGGGCACAGCATGTCACCCACAGCCTGGCAGGAGGGCACAGCATGTCACCCACAGCCTGGCAGGAGGGCACAGCACATCACCCACAGCCTGGCAGGAGGGCACGGCATGTCACCCACAGCCTGGCACAGCGGGGAAACTGAGGCACGGAGAGACATCCCAAAGTGCCCAATCTGGCACAGAGGTCACCCTGCCAGGAGGACACGGCACATCACCCACAGCCTGGCAGGAGGGCACAGCA
>NDFG01000004.1:3130273-3206050 GCA_002167245.1 Sporophila hypoxantha | reverse complement strand
GGACACCTCAATGCTTGAAATTTATAGAAATCATATCTTAAGGATGTCCTAAATACGGACACCTCAATGCTTGAAATTTATAGAAATCATATCTTAAGGATGTCCTAAATTCCAGCTGCAGTGACAGACACAAGGAAAAGCACAAATGTCACTTTAAAGCTGATAGGTGTTGTCAACACTTATGGTATTTCAGAAGAATTCAGTGTCAGTAAATAATCTTGGTTTTTATTTGGATAATGTGGGTCAAATCAGCTTTGTTTAGCAGATTTGCTACACACATTTAACAGATCTTGTTTAGTTAATGATCCCAAAAGTCTGTAGTTTTATATTTTAGTTTTATATTCTAGGAAGGCAGAAGGATGAAATAAATGATATCCCTCTATGTTATGTCTCTCGTGGCAGATCAAAAATTAAGACAGAAATTAGGATGGAAAAATCTCATTCTAAGTGCCCACTCCTGAATTAGATAACTTAGAAAGGAAAAGTTCTTGTATTTCACTTAGAATTAACTAAAAAACACCTCATCACTTCCTGTGCTACAACTTTCTATAAAAAACAAAAATAAACAAACCCATTCCTGGACAGCATTTCTGCAACCTTAGGTCTTGTTAAAACAGCTCAATTAGCAGCCTGAAAATTTACATTTTAACACATTTCAAAGCCATGTAAGTTTAAAGAGAAGAATAAATTCACAGAAAGCAATTTTCTAGCACTAGAAAGCAATGTTTTAGCATTCCCAAATGAGACAATTTCTACCTGCAGCCAGAGCAGCAGAGCCCATTCCAAAGGCAGAAAGTCTGCACCTCATGTTGCTCAGTGGTTGCTGTTTTATTTGCATTAATCCCAAATGTCCCAGCTTTGATTTCACCACACAAACAAAAAGTGTTGCAACAATTTCTCTCTGGAAATCCCAAGCAAAGACTGAGGAGAGAGCAAGGAGAGGGTGGCACAGGGAAAAAAAAATCACCCATTTCCAAAGGGACTCAAAGAAAAACCACTCTGGCTCTACAGGGTGTAATCAAACTATTCCACTTTTTGCGGGGGAACAGAACAGTAAAAAGTTTTTAAAAGTTCCAGGTGTGCATGGAGATGTGCACTTTTATCCTTGGTATGGGTTCAAGTGTGTAAAGGAGGAGTTTCTGCAAGGTTGGCCCCTAAATCCCCATTGAAAACACACAAAAGTGCCCAGTTCTGAGCACATGATGGAGTGGGAGCAGCTCCCTGACAGCTCCTTCTGTCACTGTTATCCCTTCTGCAGAGAGAATCCAGACCTGTCTGCCCCTGGAATGGCACAGAAGGAAAAAGTCCTGATGAAAGAAGAGAAATTGAGCTATTTGTGGCAGCTGGAATATGAACCAGGCATGTCCAAATATGAAGAAAAGCAATTTTCTGTCCTGGGACAAAGTGCTGAGAAGGAGAAGAGGTTTCCACAACTCAGAAGGACCTGGAAAGGTTTTCCTTGCTGAATTGATAACAAAAGGATAAATTAAAGTTGTTTGAGGATAAATTAAAGCTGTTAAAGGATAAATTAAAGCTGTTTGGATAGGGCTGAGGTAGAGCCACCCCTCCATCCATGAGAAGGGGAAGATGTTCAAGCTCAGAGGGAAGTGTCAGCCCCTGAGAGTTTCTGCTGCATTTGGAGAAAATAATCCTTTTAAAAGTTGCATTTCCAGCACATTTGGAGTGGAATGGCAAACATGGGGGTTGTTGTACCTGGCTAGAGAGAGGACACAGCAGGTACCATCTGTACCAACCCTCCCCTGCCCCTGCAGCTGGACTGAGCTCAACAGAGCTTGTTCTGAATAAAAAAAAAGGAGTTTGCAGCAGCACTGGCTCTGCTTGTCCTCTATCTCCTGTGATCAAAGAATGGAAACAGCTGCATGTCTCAGCTCCCTGGCAATGAAAGCTGCAGCAGATCTGCTGTGTCCCCAGGCACAGAGCAAGAAAGAGGAAAGAGAAAGGGAAAAGGCAGCAGAGACTGGGAGAGGGAGAAGCCAGCGAACACCCAGGCTGTGTTTAGCCACACTCCACGTCCTCCTAAACTGCAATCTCTTAAGTGCCACTTACTCAATTAATCCAAGCTCTTCTAGTTTAAAAGCCAAGCTGTAACATATTTAAACAGCTCAGAAACCCTACCCACCAAGCCCTGCTCTGTATCTGATCCATCAGCTGCAGCAGTGACTGTGCATTAACTAAGAAAGCCCAAGGTTTGATTAACACTTCCTCTGCCACTTTGCTGCTGCTCATTCCTGCTGGAATCCTGCTAAGGCTGCAATTTCTCAGCTTTTTTTAGCAGGGTGGATCTCATCCCAGCAGGGACTGTCTTTTGGACCAGCTCCTAGAACATCCTTGCAGCAGCTATAGTAACTATTTTTATAGGCAAGTTTTATTAGGAAAGTATTTTAAATGGCCTTTGAATGCAATTTAGCAGCTGGAAATGAGGCAGTTTGCCAGCATCATGTGAGCAGACAAGCTGTGGAGCACCAACAAGTGCTACCAGAGATCCTCAATCCCCTCCAGGCTGGGCATGAAAACCCACAAGAGTTCAATGAGCCAGAAGGTGCCCTTAAACTGCAAATGCCTGCAAGGCTGAGCTCTGCTGTTCCCAGGTCCCTCACTAGAAAAGACCCTAATTTTGGAGGCCTAAAGGACATATTTAGAGCTAAAACTGGTCTGGAATTTGGTGGGTTTGTTTCTAACAGAATAGTCAGCTCACCATGTAGGACATCAGCAGCACCACTTCGGATTTCTCATGAGTGTGAGTTCAGTGCTTGGTCTCTCACAAACAATCCAGGGTACCAAATGAAGTGGCCCAAACACACAGGCCCAAACACATTCACCTTCTCGCCACATGGAGAAGCAGGAAAAGGATTTAGAAAACTGCTGAGCAGACACGAGGTCCTGGTGCTGCAGCCAGGCTCCTGCACGTGGCCACGAGGCAGGAACCAATTGGCTCTCTGGGAGCAGAGGGATGGCTGAGAAAGCAAAAATCAAACCATGAAGAGCTGGAGACCCAGTTCCAATCTCAACACCAGCTGGCACAGTGTGTGGGCAGTTACTGTGGTTCCAACTCATGCAAATAGGAGTGGAAAAGTGCCTCCATGGAGAGCACAGTGCTGAGGAAGAAGGCAGCTGTTCCCAGGTCCCTCACTAAGAAAAGACCCTAATTTTGGAGGCCTAAAGGACATATTTAGAGGCTAAAATGGTCTGGAAACCAAACTGGTTTTGTTTCACAGATGTCAGCTCACCATGTAGGACATCAGCACCCACTTGGATTTCTCATGAGTGTGAGTTCAGTGCTTGGTCCTCAACAAACCTCCAGGGTTAAAATGAAGTGTCCCAAACACACAGGCCCTCACACAAAATTCACCTTCTGCCACTATGGAGAAGCAGGAAAAGGATTTACAAAACTGCTGAGCAGACACGAGGTCCTGGTGCTGCAGCCAGGCTCCTGCACGTGGCCACGGCCGCAGGAACCAGATTGGATCTCTGGAGGAGGGATGGCTGAGAAAGCTAAAAAATCAAACCATGAAAGAGCTGGAGACCCAGTTCCAATCTCAAACCACCGCTGGCACAGTCGTGTGGGAGGTTACTGTGGGTTCCAACTCATGCAAATAGGAGTGGAAGTGACCTCCAGTGGGAGCACGTGCTGAGGGAAAAGGCAGCTTTGCCTGTAGACATGACTCCAATTGTACAGTCTGAGAGTCAATTAAGCTTTGCTTTCTCAATATCTCCTTCCAAATAAAGGCTCAGCTTGTGTGCTAGGCATTTTTAAAAATAAAATCAAACAAAAATCATACATTTGGCAGGTCCTGGGCATTCCTGCTACTAAATTGTTCTGTACTTGATGCAAAATCTGAGTGTATTAAATAAAGAGAAGTGGAGTTGCCCCTTTGACCAGTGTCCAAGTGTTTAGAACTGTTAAATGTGAGTTTCACCCGTGTTTACATGTGGAATGGAACACAGCCACTCAACCACAAAATGTTCCCAAAGCAAACATCCAAAACCTGCTTGCTGGCAAGGGACACTGACAGCCTCGCCTGAAACCAGTCATTCACAGGATGCCAAAAAACAACAGATTACCAAAGGAAGGAGGGAGCCAGGTTGTTTTCTTACCCCCAGGGAAGAGGCCATGGCAAGTGACAGCAAACAGGGACTGGCAAAGCAGAGTGTGGGCTCAGGGGGGCTCAGGATGGAGAAGGAAGGCTGGTGTTACTCCAGATGTGCAGAAGAGACATGGGCACAGGAAAGTCCCCACGTGCCAAGGGTGTGTGAACCTCCTGAAGTGCAGGGGGAATATTCTGCTAAGTCAAGGCTGGCTAAGCAAGAGAATCACAGAATTGATTGGGCTGTACAGAACCTTAAAGCTCATCCAGGAATGTTCCACTGTCCCAGGGTGCTCCAAGCCTCATCCAGCCTGGCCTTGGACACTCCCAGGGATCCAGGGGCAGCCACAGCTTCTCTGGGCACCCTGTGCCAGGTGTCCTCTCACTCTAGCTCCTGCTGAACAATCCCTCTTCATCCTCTCTGCAGCCTCTTCAGGTCCTGGAAGGTTCAAAGTCTCCACACAACCTCCTTTTCTCCAGGCTGAGCAGCCCCAGCAACCCCAGCCTGGATAAGGAGGGAAAGGGGAAGAGAAAGAAATTCCAGGAGGACACAGCCTCTCAGAGGGGAAGGTGGGAGCAGGAGGTGACCTGTGCTCCCTCAAACACAGGCCCAGGTTTTTGTGACAGCCCATGTTTGTGTCACTGTGGGTCTGTGTATGTCCAGAGAAATGGAAATGCACCCTTGGAGCTGGCACATGATAGAAAGGACACAACAACGTGCTGAGATCACCCTCTGGGGTGTTGCAAGAAGGGAGAAATCTATGAAATAGGGCAAGAAATTACAAAAAAAATAAATGTAAGCAATAGCTCAGGACACAGCTGGGAAGGATCCTTCCAAGGTCCCTTCCAGGATCGCTTCCAAGGATCTTTCCAAGGTCCTTCAAGGTCCTTCCAGGATCCTTCAAGGATCTTTCAAGGTCCTCCATGGTCCTTCCAAGGTCTTTCCAAGGTCCTTCCAGGATCCTTCCAAGGATCTTTCCAAGGTCCTTCCAGGATCCTTCAAGGATCTTTCCAAGGTCCTTCCAGATCCTTCAAGGATCTTTCCAAGGTCCTTCCAGGATCCTTCCAAGGTCCTTCCATGTTCCTTCCAGGACCTTCAAGATCTTTCCAAGGTCCTTCCCAGGTCCTTCCAGGATCTTTTCCAGACGCCTTCAGAGAACATTTAGGGTGAGTTCAGGACTCTGCTCTGTGCTGAGGGATCCACCTGCCTCCCTTGCATGTTCCAAACTTTTCCCAGACCTGCACAACCCACGTGCCACAGGAGTTCTGCCCCTTAAAACAAGGCCAAGGCCAATTTCTGCCACCTCCAGCTCCAAGCCCTGCTCCCACCTGTGGTGGTGTTCCCTGGGGTCCCAGGATGAGGGAAGAGATGAGAATCTTGACTCCATGTTTCAGAAGGCTGATTTATTATTTTATGATATATATTATATTAAAAGAAAACGACATATTAAAACTATACTAAAAGAATAGAAGAAAGGATTTCATCAGAAGGCTTGCAAGGAATAGAAAAAGAATGATAATAAAATCTTGTGACTGACCAGAGAGTCTGAGACAGCTGGACTGTGATTGGCCATTAATTAAAAACAACCACATGAGACCAATCACAGATGCACCTGTTGCATTCCACAGCAGCAGATAARCAWTGTTTACATTTCYTTCCTGAGGCCTCTCAGCRTCTCAGGAGYAAYAATCKTGGCAAAAGGGATTTTTCAGAAAAMATCATGGCTACACCCACCCACCCACCTGAGCCTTGCAGCTGCCCAGGCTGTGCCCTGTCCCACCCCTCACCCTGCCTCTCTCCCCRKTCTTTAAAAARAAAATCAAACAAAACCAAATTTTGTTTGATTTTATTTTTAAAAACGCCTGGCACYCGAGCTGAGCCGTTGCTACCAAAGCGCCAAACACCAGCCAGGTTTCCTCTCCTCCTGCATGTTAACACCTCCCCACGAGCTGAGTGATCCCTGCACACTCCAAATTCGTGTTTTTATTCTGCCTGTGCATTGATACCTTGTTGCCTGAGCCGTGTTGATGGGTTGCAGGTGCCCCTCACCATGAAACTGGCCAACAACCCACGCACAAATTTGCTCCACTTGTTAATATTAAAATCAGATGGCCAATGCCTGCCCTAAATTGGTTCAGGCTTGAGGTACTGCTGCTTCACAGTAGGAAGAGTGTTCCAACAGGCTTTCTGCAGGACCTGCTATTTATGGTAAACACTCCACTTTGTTGAAATAACATAAAATTTTGAGATAAACCCATTCTAGACAGGGAAACGTTAAAAGTGCCACCGCCTCTGCTTTGCAGCTTTGCAATAACTTGTGTTTGCAGCTGCCTCGTGGGGCTGGGGAGGACCTGAGCACCACATGTTCTCTGCTTAGCACTTGCAACCCAAGGAAATTTCCTTTATTTTCTGGCTCTGCTGGGTTATGGGGCCGTCTGGGCAATGTCAGGCAGGGTTCTGCCTCTGATGTTTGGGACAATGTGAACTCTGTGGGACCAGGACTGCAAAGAGTGGTGGAAATTTTGCAAGGTTCTGAAGATCCACTGCTTGCTGAGCCTGAAAAGGTGGAGGGGAATATTTGCTGGTGCCCTTTCATTTATTTAGCAGAGGAAAGAGGGAAGCTCTCTTCAAATTATAATTTTGGGCTGAATTTTTATGTGGATTGGCTAAAGAAAGAGGGATTGTTCCATTCTCCAGCATTCATTTACAGATCCCAATTATGATCTCTGGGGAGCTCAGCCACCATCAAAATAAAACCAAAGAAGCCCTCAAAGACAAAACATTATCCCAAACACTCCTGATGAGCTTCTACTCCTTTCATACTTTGTTGTCTGCAAAATATTTTAACAGGTGGACTGGCAACAGTGTGGAAAGTGATTTGAACCCAGAATTTTTTAGGTATTTGAGGAGATAAGCAGCAAGCTGGCCTCCATTCCCCAGCAGTGACACAAAAGGCTGGAGCTGTTATAGAAACTGAGTCCCTTGCCAGAGATGCAGGCAGGAAACATGGTCACTGTGAGAGCCAGAGCACCCAGCCAGGGCTGAGGAATTTCTCCATTTTCTGCCAACTCCTCGCATGGAACAGAAAAATAAAGTAACATGAAACATGGCCCTCGGTGCTGGCACAGACCTAGAAAGGAGACTCTGCCAGCCAAGGCTGTTTCCTTCCTCTAAAAAAGTGACCACCCTGTTTTTTGATCATTAAAATATGTGCCTTTGTTGGACAGGCTGATCTGCAGGTTTGTGGCCATCCCAGTTATGCTCAGAGAAGCAAATAAAAAATGATGGAATTACCCCTGTTCTCTAACGATAATTCCAATGAGCAAAGGTCTATGGAAATAACCTGTGGAGCAGAGCTCAGCTGGCCCAAGATCATTTATGATGTGCCATGGCTACTGTAAATCCAACTGGAGCCACGCTGTGGTTGTGTCAGTGAAAGGCATCTGAAATCTGTGAGATTTTCCTGGAAATTATATTTACATGTCAAAAATGAACAAAAAAAAAATAGGACGTGTGTGTGATTCTGCAATTAATAGATAATTTAAAAGGAGAAGTTTACATGGCATATTTATCTGCTTATTAAAAGAATTCTTTGCAATGTGCTCCAAAGACTGAGTGACACTGACTGCTCCAGGATATCCCCTTAATCCCTCACAGAAGAACCTGTGGCTTCCCTCCACGAGCACATTCCTCAAAGCTTTGACTGAGATTCCTTCCATCTACATTTTACATGTTCAGGGTTAGGAGCAGACGCATTTAAAGGTCACAAATTTACTCTTTGCTGGCAGCAGGGCTGGGGATCTCACTTGGGATGAGTTCAGGGAGTTGTTTGAACTCTAAATGCCAGGCAGGACAGCAAAGGGAGAATTTGAGGAGCAGAATCATTATCAGAACAAATCAGCTCAATGCTGAGCTGCTAATAACGTCATAAACCAAATGTGAGCATCTTCCAGGGGGGTTTTCCCAGAATAATGGCACTGCTCATGAAGGCCACCCCAGAAGTTGATGGTTTATGGTAGTTGAAGTGGGATTAGCCCTCATGAAAGACTCAGGAATACTTTTTCTCAGTGAAAGTTTACAATAATATTTTAAAGACTCTCAACCAACACCCACACTTAAGCTTTGAAAACAGATAATGCATTTTTAATGGGATTGCACATCTGACAAGGAATTTGACTAATTCCTCTGATAGCAGACAGCTTCCTCCCCATAATTCATCTCAAAAGGATCAAAAACCCAAACACTGCCTGCCATCCTTGGAATGGCCCCCTCCACCCCTGGCCTCCTGGAAAGGATCAGATCAATTCCAGCAATTCAGTGGCAGGAGAATGGAGCCACAGATCCCTGACCTCCCTTTGGTCTGTCCTACCAAAATAAGGGCTGGAGCTGAGCAGGGAAAGAAGGAAAAGCCTGAAGGACCAGGGGATGCTGGGCTGCTGACACTGAGCCCATTGTTCCCATTTGGCCACCAGTGATTTGGCTCTCCCTGGGCTGGTGCAGCTCCCAAAACCTCCAGAACTGTTTGAATCCCACCGTGGCTTTGTCTGGGAGCTACCAGGGGTGAAGCACTGGGAGGTGGCTGAATTGGAAGTGATTTAGAAGGAAAAGCATGAAGAGCTTTCTTCAGCTTTGTTATGATTTGCCCAAATGAGGATTTCCTACTCAAAACCTTTTCCAGAGGAGGGGAGCCTCCAGTGCTGGCCACAATCACAGGGCTGTGCCTTTAACACCACTCACAGCATAATCCCTTGTAGATGCTCCACAGCACAAACCCCAGCCAGGTCTGTCAAGGCATTTTTAGCATTTGTTCTGTTAAAAAACAAGGAAAAAAAACCCCAAACCCTGAGGTATTAGGGTGCACTAATCTTTAGAAAGGTTAATTTATTCATAGGGATTTTGACAGAGATGTATGGCTAGGCTGGAGTCCCAGGCACTTCTTCCCAAGGGGAGCTGCTTGTGCAGAGCCTGACAGAAGGAGAGAGAGGCTGCAGAACAGCCCCAAAGCACAGCAGAGAGGGGCTCCCGAGGGCTCTGAGCACTGCAGCCACTGTGAGCAGCCCCTGCTGCTCCCCCTGCTCCCACCAAACCTCAGAGACACCCTGGAGACCACGGCCACAGGAAGCTCCCAAGGTCAGCAGAAGCAGCTCTGTCCCTCTCAAAAATTGTGGTGCTGAAGCTCTTTGCCCTTTTAGAGCAGGGGAAAGGCCACAGGAGCTGCAGACAGCAAAAACAGCTCCATCCCTCCCAAAATTGGTGGTGCTAAGCTTTTTCACCTTTTAGAGCAGGGGGAAAGGCTACAAGAGCTCCAGACAGCAGAAGCAGCTCCATCCCTCCCAAAAATCGTGGATGCTGAGCGTTTTTCCCTTTTAGAGCAGGGGAAAGGCCACAGGAGCCCCAGACAGCAAAAGCAGCTCTGTCCCTCCCAAAAATCCTGGATGCTGAAGCTTTTTCACCTTTTAAGCAGGGGGAAAGGCTACGGGAGCTCCGACAGCAAAAACACGCTGCATCCTCCTCAAAATTGTGGGTGCTGAAGCTCTTTGCCCTTTTAGAGCAGAGAAAAGGGCCACAGGAGCTCCAGGCAGCAAAAGCAGCTCTGTCCCTCTCAAAAAATCGTGGGTGCTGAAGCTCTTTGCCCTTTTAAGAGCAGGGAAAGGCCACAGGAGTTCCAGGCAGCAAAAGAAGCTCCATCCCTTCCCAAAAATCCTGGATGCAGAAGCTCTTTCCCCTTTTGAGCAGGGGAAAAGGCTACAGGAGTTCCAGGCAGCAAAAGCAGCTCTGTCCTCTGAAAAATCGTGGGTGCTGATGCTCTTTGCCCCTTTTAGAGCAGGGGGAAAGGCAAAAGGCAGCTCAGGGTGGTGTGAGCTGTGTCAGCACACGGGGCTGCCTCAGGACAAAGAGTTCTTCTTTCACACRTATGAGCCCAAGCTCTTTTTGATTCTCCACAATAACATTTTGGATTTCCAGACAACATCTTGGATGCTTGTTCTCAGATTGGTGTTAGCAAGAGTAAATGAAATGTGGTTTTCTGGATATTTGGGGATCTCCAAAAACACCAGAATATAAATCTGTGGATGCTCCAACAGGAGACATCTGCTAAAATAAACTTGAAATAAACACATTATAAAGGCAGGGGGGCATCACTCTAAGGTATCTGATCATGTCCTACTTTTTCCCACTGGGAACAGTCTACTCCATAATAAGATTAGAATCTCTTTACCATTCTAAATTTAGAGAGGATGTGGCAGAAACCAGCCAAACCTTGTCTCTGCAGAGGCCTCTGGGACCTGTCAGGACACTGCAGGAAGCCAGCCTGATAACTCATTTGGCTGCTTCTTTTTAATTTGCTTGGAGTCTGTGCAATTAAAACTAAAGTTTCCATGGGCTGCAGAAGGACAGAGGCAATTTGTGACTGCCCTCCCCTTCCTGCAGCAATTCTTCAACGTCAGGAACACCTGAGCTGATTCTTTCAGGCTCTTGACCCACAAAGCAACTTAATCCTGCTGGCAGGTGGGAAGGGGAACCACATCCCAGGCTGTCCTGCTGAGGATGCAGCCAGCAGAGCCAAGAAAATGAGATTTTCCCTCTTTTCCCATTGGGTTTGGGGCATTGGGCCCAGTTTGGGGTCATCAGAGGACCAAAGGACAGGGGCTGGAGTGGGGCACTGGGCAGAGGTGACTCAAAATTTTGGGCACAGGGAGAAGGCAAAGGGGAGCAGAGGTCTGAGCTGGGATGCTCTGAGCTGAGGATGCAGAGATGGGACCTTGGAGGTGCTGCACACCAGCTGCAAGGTGGAATTTCCAAATGCACATCAGGGCAGCAATCACAGCCCAGAACAGGCTGCCCAGAGAGGTTCTGCAGGCTCTGCCCTTGGGGGTGYTCAAGCCACAGCCCTGAGCTCCCTGACCTCAGAGGAGCTGCCTGCCCAGCAGGCTGGAACAGAGCATCTCCAGAGCTCCATTCCAACCACAGCTCTGGAATTCCATGATTTCTTCCAGTGGCTGTGCCTGACACATGAAATGGCTCCCCACACAGAGCCAAGCACCGCTGGGAACTGTGARCTGGGCTGCAGCAAAGCAACCTCTTATTCCCACAAATAAA
This sequence comes from Sporophila hypoxantha, assembly GCA_002167245.1. Taxonomy (NCBI): domain Eukaryota; kingdom Metazoa; phylum Chordata; class Aves; order Passeriformes; family Thraupidae; genus Sporophila; species Sporophila hypoxantha. The sequence continues at coordinate 3,194,845 of NDFG01000004.1, read as the reverse complement.
AAAGAGGTTTTTGCCTGAGCTGCCTGTGCAGGAGCAGGATCTCAACCCAGCAGGGCACAAACCAGCTCTGAGKGAAGAGCTCACCCCAGAGCTCCCACCTCCCTCCTCTCACAAAGTTTTTCCATCRGTCTCTTATTCCCACTCCAAACACTTCCCAACATCTCCCCCAGCACCCAAATCAGAAATGATCATCTGCAGCTCACCTGGTTTGGCCTCCACCTGCATTTCTGGCACTGCAAGGGACAAGGGACCCGCTCAGCTCGCCTGAGCCAAAAGCAATAATGCTCTGCTGACCAGAGCTAGTTAACTGCTAGTTTAGATTATTAACCTCTTGCACTTAATGAGAGTCCTGAGGCTGCTTAAGCCACAAGACTGAATTTCCCCTAACCACAAACATGGAATCCTCATTAATACGAATCCAAGACACTTTCCCAGGAAGAAATAATTTGTAGAATGTAGAATCTACCCAGAAGCAAACGATGCTGGATTTAGAAGYATGCTTGAAACTTCTGCAGTTCAGTTTAATTTGTCCCCAAGGACAAGRAGGAAGGTCTGGATCACGAAATGGATTTTTATTTTTAATTGCCAGGTGTCACCAGACTTTAGCAAGAAAGATTTCTGATGTTTTCCCCAACACCCCCAAATACTTGTAATTATTTTCTGGGGAATATTACTTGAAAAATGATCCATTTCTAACAGAATTTAAGCCTGTGTTATGCAAACAGTAAACCAGCTTGTTTGAAAGTAATCTGTACCCAAGGGCTAGCAGAGGAATAAAAATAAATAAAGTATGAGAGGTTTTACAAAACCACAGACACCACCAGGTTTTCCAGGTCTAAGGGAGGAAAATCTCRTTCTGCAGGCTCCCTTTTACCTCTTGGCAAGTGGGGTTTTTCAGATGCCTCACAATCGATCCCTGGGTCRGGTTTCACAGCCATCAGCACCTGCTGCCTCTGAAGGGGAACGTGGCCGTGTCCAGCAGCAAAGCAGCCAGGACAGGAAGCCARATTTGTTGCATTTATTTGAAACTGCAGCAGGGAAGGGTTTGGCAGCACAGGGCCACTCACAGAATTCACAGAATTCACAGAATCCCCAGTTTGGGAGAAACCTCCAAGACCACATCAAGTCCAACCCAGCCCCAGCAACTCAACTAAACCCTGGCACCCAGTGCCACATCCAGGGATGGTGACTCCACCACCTCCAATCCAGTATTTAATCACTCTTTCTGTGAGAATCTTCTTCCCAATATCCAATCTGTATTTCCCTTGGTGCAGCTTAAGGCTGTGACCTCTGGTTCTGTCAGTTCCTGGAGAAAGAGCCCAGCCCCAGCAGAGCACAGGCACCTGTCAGGGAGTCCTAGAGATGATAAGGTCACCTCTGAGTCTCCTTTTCTCCTTTTTCTGGAAGGGATTGGCACTCTGCACTGCTGGAAGGGTGGCAGAAAGGTGGTTCTAAGAGCCTGATTTTCCCTGGAATTTGTGTGGATCTCAAAGGTCTTTTTCACAGAATTCACAAAAATCCCCAGGTTGAAAGAGACAAAGACCATTGAGTCCAACCCAGCCCCAACCCTGAACTCAACCCTGGCACCCAGTGCCACAGCCAGGCTTTGTTAAAACACACCCAGGGATGGGGACTCCAGCACCTCCATTCCAATATTTTATCACCCTTTCTGTGAGAAAGCTTTTCCAAACATCCAACCTATATTTCTCCTGGACCAAGGCTGCATCTTTTAACCTTGCACTACCAGGAGAAATTCTCCTGCATCTTTAACCTTCACTGTCAGGAGAATTCTCCTGCATCTTTAACCTGCACTGCCAGGAGATTCTCCTGCATCTTTAACCTGCACTAAGCGGGAATTCTCCTGCATCTTTAACCTGCACCCCAGGAGAATTTCTCCTGCATCTTTAACCTGCACCGCCAGGAGAATTCTCCTGCATCTTTAACCTGCACTGCCAGGGGAATTCTCCTGCATCTTTAACCTGCACTGCCAAGGAATTCTCCTGCATCTTTAACCTGCACACCAAGGAATTCTCCTGCATCTTTAACCTGCACTGCCAAGAGAATTCTCCTGCATCTTTAACCTGCACGCCAGGGAATTCTCCTGCATCTTTAACCTTGCACTCCAGGGGAATTTTAACCTGCACTGCCAGGAGAATTCTCCTGCATCTTTAACCTGCACTGCCAGGGGAATCCTCCTGCATCTTTAACCTGCACTGCCAGGGGAATTCTCCTGCATCTCTAACCTGCACTGCCAGGGGAATTCTCCTGCATCTTTAACCTGCACCGCCAGAGGGGAAAGCTGTGGCTGGGGAACACATCCTCCCGATGGAACCAGCAGCACAACAGCCCTGGAATCTGCTGGAATCCACATCCTGGAAAGCATCAGTGTGTAATGCATTATCCCCTGGTGTCTGAGCTACTGTGCTGGCAACAGCTTTCCCTAATGACAGTCACATCCCCCCAGCCCCTCGCACACACTGGTTTGCATTACAGAAAACATGCAGCAACACCAAGGCAATTTCTCCAGGCTGCAACTGGGTTTGGATTTATTCCAAGCTGTCACTGTCTCACAACCTCCTTCCAGGGGTTCCCACTCGCTCCTCCCATATCAACTTTTATGTTTTTATCTTGTTTTAATCTTTTTTTTTATCTTGTTTTAATCTTTTCTGCCACGTGGGTGCAAGGGCAGCAGCAGATGGGGCTCAGTTCTGTGCATCACTGGCTGGGCCATAATGCACTTAAAGAGTTCTCTCAGGTGTGTTTGGCTCCATGCATAGTGCTTTTCACCAGATCTATTTCTGATTTGGTTTGAAATTTTGAAGGATCAGTGGGGCAATTCTTCCTCTCTCTAATTTAAAATATTTTTTGTCAGATTTAGTACAAAAGAGGTGCCTGTCAGATATACAACATTCACATTTCTTTTGCTGTAAGAAATGGCCGTTGGATAAAACACAGATATTTGGATAAACACAGATATTTGGATAAAAAACACAGATATTTTACCTCACAAATAATAATTTCATTGTTGGTTTAGGGATGGGGATGTGTCGAATTCCCCAAAATGTAGGAACACAATTTCTGCCAGCTCTTATTGGATAAAAACATAGATATTTGGATTAAAACACAGATATTTGGATAAAAACACAGATATTTGGAAAAGAAACAGATAGAATTTTACCTCACAGAATAAATATTCAATTTGTTGGTTGGGATGGGGATGTGTTGAATTCCCCAAAATGTAGGAACACAATTTCTGCCAGCTCTATTGGATAAAAACAAGATATCTTGGATAAAAACAAGAATTTGGATAAAAACACAGTATTTGGATAAAACACAGATATTTAGATAAAAAACAGATATTTTACCTCACAGAATATCATTCATTGTTTTTTGATGGGGATGTGTCGAATTCCCCAAAATGTAGGAACACCATTTCTGCCACTCTATTGGATAAAAACACAGATATTTGGATAAAACATTCACAAATAATAATTTAATTATTGGTTTGGATGGGGATGTGTCGAATTCCCCAAAATTAGGAACACCAAATTTCTGCCATGGCCTTTGTTCTTATGGTAGTCAGACCTTGAAGCAAGGAAGGGCTTCTGCCATCCCTGGTGTACAACCCCTTCTGTGCATATAAATAAACAAAATTCCAATATTGTTCCACAAACTGTGAACAGGACAATTCATGAAGCTCATGTCAAACCACACATGGTGCAGCMGAGAGCTCAAACAGGAGCTCACCACACATGTGCAAGGAATAATTATAATTGACTCTGCAGGTTTCATTCCTGGTGGTCATCCCCAGCTCAAGTGACAAATAAATTCCTCAGGCTTCCACCTCTTCCTGAAATCCAAGAGCTTCCAGGGCTCAGCAGGGATCAGGAGAAGCTGAGTGCTGCCCAGGCATCCCAGCAATCTCAGCTTCCCTCCCTCCTGGGGACACAAAGTGGTGTCACCCTGGCTGTTCCCTCCCTTGCCCTCCCTCACACGTTTGAAATGTCATTTTGGGGTGAGTTCAGCTCCCAGAGTGGAATTCTGCCACACTTCCCCTCGTCTGAAATGTCATTTTGGGGTGAGTTCAGCTCCCAGAGTGGAATTCTGCCACACTTCCCCTCGTTTATTGGATGGTAAAAGTGACTTCCCAGCATCATTTAACATCAGCAGTTTTCACCAGCAAGGTGTAAATTCCTTTTAGTGCCACTGAGAATCTACAAGAGCTTAATATGCAAATAATCACAATAATCACAATAATCACAATAATCACAATAATCACAATAATCACAATAATCACAATAATCACAACCCCTTTTCTGCCTGTTCAGATATCACTGGGCCCAAAACCTGATTTTTTACAGTATTTTCCCATCCTTTTAACCTTCTCTTGCTGATGTATCTGATCAGTTACATCAGGGAAAAACCTGTCTTTATTTTCTCATWAACAAACCCCTTTTATAAGCATGAAACAACCATTTCCCCCCCAGGTTCCTCTACCTGGGCACAGCATTCCTGGGATCATGGAATATACTGAGCTGGATAATCAAAGTCCAACTGCTGGCACCCCAAAATCCCACCCTGTGTCTGAGAGCWTTGTCCAAACCCCTCTGGAGCTGCCCCTACTCCCTGCACATCCCAAATTCCATGGAACACTCCATAGCCTGACATAGGGACACAGACCCTCACCCACAGCTCTGACACCTCCTTCTGACCTTTTTTCTTCTCTGAATAATGCAGAAAAGAAATTTAGAGGCTCATTTTGCCACATGTTGAATAACAACGCTGGTACCTCTATGATTTTTCACCAAGTTTTCTTTTTTTTCCCCTTTTTTTTTTTTTTTTTTTGACATTTTACACAGGACAGATGTTGTCACCACAGCTGCTCTTGTAAACAATATATGGAGATGGTCTGGATTGGGTTACCTTGCTAAAATAGGCTAAAATAAATAAAAGGATGGTTGGTCTCTCTCGGATGAATTAGCTTGATTGGAAATGTCAGATTAAAAAGGCCTAAATAAACAGAGTTGGGCATCCACCCTTAATGGAGCCAAGAGCCCAGGAGAGGCAGTAAAGATACAGAAAATGAAAGGCTGGATCCCAGAATTATCCCTGCACAGACCCAGCTGATAGSAAGGGAAGCATCTCCTAAAGCCAGGCTGAGGAGGGCCCTGGGTTTACAGATACTTGGATTTAGCTAAAAGCTGTGCTGGTTCTTCTTCCYTGCTAATAAAGAATTTCACAGCAACATAAAAACAGGAGCCAAGGGCACCTGGAGGTGACAGAGATTGTCACTGCCTGCAGGGTGAGGTGGGATGTTCTCCCACAAACTCTGCTTTGAGTGAGTTAATTCTTTAAAAAACAAAGTTAGTGCACTGATGGCTCCTTCCATAGGATTACCCAAGTTCTAGGATACTTACAGGGTTTTTGTGCTTGTTTCTGTGCCATCACAAATCCTTCTGGCTGCTCTGAACTGCTGAGCCATCTTTAATATCAAACAATCCATGATCCTGCAGCTCCCATTTAAAACATTTAAAAGAAAACTTCATGTGGTGCAATGGCAAAACACTGATAACAAAAGACTGGTTCTTTACACTATTGCCCTTTTCTACATTTAACACCTTGACCTGTTCAGACTGACGCTTTCAAAGTCTGTCCCAGGTTTTTCCCCCACAAAAAACCAAATCTTGGTGTGTACACACATAAAACATAAAGAAAAGCAAATTGTTTTGCCATGCTAACTATCCTCTGTAAATGGCACGGCCTGAAACATTCAGGAGGTTTAGATTTCGAGCTATTAGAAATCCCTGGATCCTACAACACCCCCCCAAGTTAACAACTCTGAACACAGCCCTACCTACACAAAGAATTTGGCCCACAGCAAACATAYATTATTGTAAAGTTGTCTAGAAAACAGATGCCGTTCAGACCAGAAATTACCTTAAATGACTGTTGAGTTGACTGGGTTACAATATTTTAAGGATCATAAAAATAAATATAGTTGTCCAAACAGCGAGGAGAAAGGGTTTGCCAAGGAAAACACGCGGCATGGAGGGTGCTCACCCCGCGCCGCCTCGACACCGCGAGGCCCGGGATGAAGTGGCTCTTTGTTCAGGGCTGTGTGTTTAAAAATTGACGAGTGCTCCGCGGTATCAATCACGCCTGTCAGGCAGCACAAGTGCAGATCTGTTACACTTAAAGGCTTGTCAAACCAGACATGATTTAATTTGTCATTTTTCTCTCCCTCTCTCCGCGCGCAGCGCGCACGTGCTCTTCATTACTCTTCATCATCAGCAAAATGAATGCATTTTTTGTATGGTGGGTTTTTATTTTTTTTTTCCCCCCTTCTCTCTGAGAGGGTGGAGGGATGGTTGTTTACCAATGACCCAGCACTTGTGAAGAGATCATAAGCAGCTGTTCCCTACATGCCCTCACGATCTGAGAATTTAGCTGAAGCCGTGGGAGGAGTGGGAGACGAGAAGGGGCTTTTGGGGCCATTTCTTTTTTCAATAGACAAAGGCCCCAGTCCCACACAGCTCTCTGGAGTTTGTCCTGCTTTCCATTCCTCCCTTAAATTTTCCTCTTCAAACTTCTCTAAAAAAATCAAAGTTATTGCGCTGATGTCTCTAAAATAATGGATTAATGTGGTGCCCTCATGGTGTGGTTTTGGGAGCTCAATTGTCAGAGTTTTTGCAATTTAAAAACTTTCTGCTTTCTCTGTGAGCGTGGCTTATTTTGTTCTTGGGAAAACATTACCTGTTGCCATAATCCAGAGAGAAAAGCAGATATACAAAATATCAGAATGTTTTTAGGGAAAAGATTAACTCCTTTGTTTCACAGTTCATGTGGGATTTTTTTTTTCCATTTAAGATAAAGAATGAATGATTAAGGAGAAAACAAATAACATAAAGCAACATATATCACAATTGGAGAAAGAAACATCACCTATTGATAAACACARTTTTGAAATTGATGAGAAACCTGGAGCTACATCCCCTAAAAAACTTTGAGTTACCTGTCAGTGCTGTTGTACCCCTTCCCTTCARAACAAGACTAAACCAATAGAAAAGTGTTTAAATCTGGGCAAAATCCAAATATGTTTTGAAACAGGTAAATCCCCTCTGCTGACAGTGGGAGATGATACCCCAGATTTGTCCAAGGATGCAACAGTTTGGCATAATAACATTATGTTGAAATAATAATGATAATGAAAATAATAATAGTGAAAATAATAATAATAATAACAATAATAATATTTTTAATATAATAAAGCTTTCAATTTAGACCCTTCTAAAGAGCTCTCAGCAGAGCCAAGGCTGTGTGGAGCTTGTCTTCAGCACTTCATAGAAATGGGTGTTTCCTTTGTTTATAGAGAAAAGCAGAACATCTCTAGAAGGAAGGAATGTCACAGATCACCCATCTGTATGAAAAAAGGAAGTAATGTCACAGATCACCCATCTGTATGAAAAAAGGACTAAAATCTCTGGAACAACACCGCAGGAAAAACAAATCTGCTCCAAATGGGACAAGAACACCCAGATCCTGGGCCAAAGCCACAGTCTGAGCTCAGGAGTGCAGGAATTTAGGTGCATCTTTCAATGAACATTTCATTCCCTGGGAGATGGTGGATAGGAAAGCCTATACCCAAGTTTTTTTTACTTTTTTTTCCAACACCCATCTTTCTGTGCCATAAAGAAGCTCTCTGCCTTCTGCAAACGCCTTCCCCCTGCAGCCAGGAGATGTCAGAGAAATTCCTCCCAGGCACAACAGTGACAGTCCTGTCTCCCATGAAGGAAAGCCAAAGCCAAGCCTCACTCATTCCCACATTTCCTATGGAAAGATTTCACAGGTCCTCACTGCAAGGGAGCTTGAATTAAGCTCAGTGTAAAGAGGAAACTCTGCTGTGGTACAGCAAGGTCAGATCAGCAAGGCCCATCAACAAAGTGCAAAGTTTTTAAGGACAGGCACCTAAATAACTGGGGAGAAATGTGATTTATTCTGGCTCTCCGTGGTCCAGAGGGATCTATGTTCTCTGAGCAGGAGGAATCCTTTCTGCAGAGCACACAGTTCTGTTTCAGGCCTTTTCTCTCTCCAGATAACTCCTGTGTCAGAGGCACAGATCTAGGGTTAGGTTCTGTAAGTGTTGCCCAGTTAGGGTGAATTTCTCTTGGTGGTGCATTAAGAGTCTCAATTTCCCAATATCTAAGAAAGTCTCAATTTCCCAATATCTGAGAGAAGAATCTTAATTTCCCAATATCTAAGAAGGAGAAGGGACCAACAAGGAAAATTGTTCCCCTCACTGACAAGGAATTTCTATAACCTACATTAAGAGCAAGCAAGTCAAATGATGGCAATCCCAAGTGGTTTTTCCATGTTTTGCCATGGCACAAGGCACAGCCACCCCTCAGTGTCCAGGGACCAGCTCATCCTCCTGCAGGACCAGTTCTGAGAGAGCAGGAAACCCCCAGGACTCTGTGACCCTTCCAAAGAGCAGAGAATTCTCCTGGGGACTGTTCCCAGTTATTGATCACTGCTCATGGAGATAAAAACCAAACCAGGGGCCAAGCACTGAGCTGGAACCTGGGACACTTCCCAAGCATCCCATCTGCAGGAGAGCAGATGCAGGGCTCCAGGAAGCTGCAGGCTCATAAAGCATCTCAGGACTGATGTTCCTGGGGCAGCCAAGAGCAGCAGTGGGGAGCCCAAAGGCCACTGAGCCCCCAGCTCATGCTCCAGGGGCTTTCTGAACCCAGTCCCAAACCCTGCTTTCCCTATTAATGTCAATGGCCCCATTGAATTCACTTGGATTGCTTGTGGGAATATGGATAGAAGAGTTTGGCTCTGCTTTGGTAAACTAAACTTCAGGAAGTCTGAGTATACCATAACAAAGCCCCTAAAGCCAGCAAGCATCATGAAAGGAGCTTATTTCATTACTAAATCAATTTATGAGTATAAACATGGAGTTATCTGACTAAAATATGGATATTGCCCACTTGAAATACTGCACCTCAAGCCCACTAAATGTCACCAACAGGCATCCCTGAAGGAAGCAGGCAGCATGCTGCCTTTGGATGCCCCARCTATAAATCAAGAGATTTCCTGAAGTCTGCCTGGAATAGTGGAGAGAAGCCAAAATTGCATGAAGTGCTATTTGTGTGCTATTAGTTGTGGGGTGGGAGCAGGGAGGAGTGTGGGAAGGAAAAAAAGGGGAAGAAGGAAAACCACTTTCTTAATMGTTCCTACAATGTTTGGAAAACATTCATTCACAGCATCCATTTATCAGGCTTTCATGTAATAACTCCAGACCCCCAAAAAAAAAAAAAAAACTAAAAAAAGAGGCTGGAGGGAGGTGGTGGGGGAGAGGCAAACAAGGATAGTGGGTTTTCACAGGGAAACTTTGGAATGTTGTCAATGTTTCCATGTAAAAGAAATGCTGGGATTACAAAGTGCTGTTTGTGTCCRGGTGCCACTCGGAGGTAGGGGATGATGTCAATTGGTTCTGCTCAGTGCTCTCACATCCCAACAACTGCCCACTCTTAGAGCAACTCAGATTTTTACACCCCTCAGCCAACTGCAGCCTCTCTCACGCCCCAGATGAGTCCAAACCCACTTCAGGAATATCCATGGTGTCATTTCCATGGCTGGAAAAACTGGTCAGGTCCTGGGCTCTCAGAGAGCCCCGTGAGCTGCAGCTGGAGCATGCAGAACAAATCCCTGCTCTGGGTTCTGTGCTCAGAAAGGGATTCCGTGACACCTTTGGGGCTGCCTAAAACAGAGGCTAGACAAAACTAACAGAATAAAGTGGGTATTTATTAAAGGCCTCCAACAGATTCACCTTGGGCAGTCAAAAGCCTCCAAGCTCAGCTGTTCTGGGTTCTGTGCTCAAAAAGGGATTCTGTGACACCTTTGGGGCTACCTAAAACAGAGGCTAGACAAAATTAAGATAATAAAGTGGGTATTTATTAATGGTTTTCAACAGATTCATCTTGGGCAGTGAAAAGCYTCCATAAGGCTACACCCAAGATGGACAATGGTCATGAGCTTTTCATACAGTTATAAATTTGGTCCATTTACCCATCAGGGGTTAATCCTCCAATTAAATTTTCAGGTAATTAAGACATTTATTCCAAGTTTGTCCCCCCCAACTYATTGTTGTTTACATCTCTCAAGGCCTGAGACAATAAGGTGTCCTTGAGTTTCAACAAATCTRTCAAGAGAAGAAGCTTTTTRATTTGTGAAACCAGGAGCTCAGCTGTGCCTAGAGAGGGACWTTTTTGTCTGAATAAAATGGGAGAACAGCAGCTGACAGGCCATGGAGTTTTAGAGTTATACTCTAAAGCAGTACAGGACCYGAAAAAYWTAAAAATTAAATCCTAAGGCATCACCTTGAGGTGATGTGTGCATTGAAAGAGGATATTTATGGAAGAACACATCCCCAATGCACACACAAGGGTCAGCCCTGCAGTTTGTCCTTTTCCCTGACTGAAACAYCCCACACAGCCATCCCATGGCCAGGTGGGATCCCACAGGGAGAGCTGGCCTTTCCCGAGATGAAAAATGAAAAGGTAGCAAAAAATCAGCCCTGGGATCTGATTTCATTGTGAATCTGGAAAATGCAGCAGGACCCAGGACACAGATTTGTGTGTGGAGCTGAGGACAGGGATGGGAGCRAGGTGTGGGCAGACCCTGGGGCTGCCAGGAGGGACCTCCCCAGCTGAGCTCAGAATCAAAAATCCTGCAGCAACTGAGAAGGACAGATGCCCCTGCAGCTCCAGCTCCCAGTCTTGTCCTCGTATTTTAGCTGAACATGCTCGTGGTTGCCTTTTTGATGTTTCTAGCTGAGAGAACATTTTCATAAAGCACAACAAAACAGAAAAATCTCTTTGGGAATCCCTGTCGGCGCGATGGTTTTGATTAGTGCTAATGTTTTTCTGGCTGGCTGTGAAAATGCATTTAACTCTAATTGACTGGGCATTGTAATTCCAAAGCTTTCTGCAACAAAAACCCACCGAGTGACAATCTGATACAGAAATCTGGCAAAAGATGATGTCTCCTGCTCCTCAGAGACGAGTTTAATGGAATAAAAATATTGATCTAATATAGAAAGATTGGATATACATTTTCCTATAACTTTCAGTATTGTCAAGGGGATAAGGGAGAAAATTCTTAACATGGAAACCTTTTCATATTTGGAATAGTTTCCTCTTCAAGGAAATGGTGTAATTGTAATTTCAGCACTGCAAACCAGACAAAGCACCGAGGGCTGTGCCAGAGAGGCTCTGCACCAGCTGACTCCAGCCCATCTTCCCCACTTCCAGTTTCTGTGATTCCATTTCCTTTTYCACCAAAACTATGAAAAGCAGTGGGGAGGGAGGCAGGAGGAGGAAAGCAGCAGAATTTCCACCCTGGGATCACAGTTACACCAGCACTGGATTCAGCCAGGCAGAGATGGACTCAAACACCATTTCCCATTTCCTGAAGAGCTCCTTTTCATGGGAGCCATGAGRAAACCACGTGTTTGCCCAACTCAGCCTCAGAACTGGAAAAAAACACAAGCCTGGGTGATTCTCACACTGTAAATTTCAGCAGGGACTTTTAAATAATGCCCTAAATTGGATCTTCATGTGGGAAAAACAAATCTGTCAAGAGAAGAGGCTTTTTAATTTGTGAAACCAGGAGCTCAGCTGTGCAGCAGCAACAGTGACAGCATCAATTTGGTTCTGGTAGCTGATGCTAAACTGGGAGGGGTGCAGGGATAGAAACAGCAGCGAGTGAATGGCACCATGGACTGTCCCCTGCTCTCCCTTCAGCTCTAGGGGTGGGGTGTKCACAACTTCATTTCAACCACAGCARAAGTTGGGGATGGTTTTGAAAGGGAAAAGGGRAAAAAAAAAAAAAAGACAGAAAAAAASAACAACCCAAAAGAACACTGAGGATAAGGAGGGGAAAAAAATTGCAGCATCGAATCAATTAATGCGAGTTCTTCCGAACTTCCATGCAAGCTTTGCCTTCAATTAGCATGATCTCACTGAACCCTCTTGTGTAGGCCTGGAGCAAAAGCAATGGAAACTTTCTCCCTTCTTGTTTTAATCTTTCACCAAGTCCTGACTTTCGCCTCCAGCCCGTCTAATTGAAACTAATCTTCGCGGGCGAGGCCTGTCTCTTTCCCTTAATCCCTCTCTAAGGAAGCTCACATGGTCCCAATTACAGCCACACCGGCCCCTTTTATTCCCCTCCTCGGCTCCTTCTGCCAGTTTCATTTTTTGAAAGTTTGCATTATTAACTCCATGCTTGCGAGTTCCTGTCTGTCACGGGGGCCTCGAGATGTTATCACCGCTCGCCGCTGTCTAAGGTTACCATGAAAGCATTTTATGGATTACATTCTGTGAGGAGGCAAAGGAGGCCACCATAGCCCAGCACAGTGGCCAGCTTCAGAGCAGCCCAGGGCTGCAATAAATGGGAGGCCAGGGAAGTGTTTATCTTGGATTTAAGTGTATACCTGCTCAGTTATCTGCGGGCAAGGACAATAAGAGCTAAGAAGGGAGCGCCGGCGCTCACAGAGATGCTTTTGAGATGGGTGCTCCTGGCCTGGGAGGAAGGCAGGACACGGAGAGGAGGCTGGCTGGAGAATGTGTTTAACATTACAGAGTTAATGAGGTTAGAGGAAGGCAAAGATAGCCCTCACTGGTTCCCAAGCTGGCTCCTAATCCCAAGGCAAAGCCCCGGCCGCTAATACCGAAGCTCAAGCAATTTATTAAAAATAGACAATTTTCTTTCTCTTCCTTTTTTTTTTCCCCTCTACGTTTCCTTCTCATAACTTGCAGACTGCCAGGGAATAGCTCCTGTGTTCCAGGATTTCTTGCACAGTTTCAAAGTGATGAATCCATGGTGGTGGTTGCCCCACTGAGCACATTTGAACTTCTCAGCACCACCACAGTGACCTCCCTCCTTCCCATCCCCAAAGGCCACTCTGGGTTCCTTGCAGCTTTCCAAGAATGACCCTCCCAACCTCACACTCCTTTCCAAGAAGTCACGCAAGAGAAGAAAGTTTTCCACCCCAGCAGAGCAGAGGAGTCAGTGCTGAGCCAGCTGGTGACAGGAAAACCAAGGGAGGACATGTGTGGTCACATTAAATTGTAGGTGTGGTCTTCATAATCACCAGTGGTTCTACAATTTGGGCTGCAAGCAACCAAAACCACTGAACCACTGCCAGGAACCAGATGTTACTGCCAGGGACAGATGTTCCCATCACCAAAACAAACACAGCTCAACTCTGGAACCACCAACCTGCCCATTTTTTGTTCAGTTGGAGTGTCACTTTTCTCTGGTCACAACCACCAAGGATGTTTAGTTGCCTAAAGRAAGTAGTTTTGTGTTTTCTCATATTGTTTCCTTTCACTTTGGAGAAACATTAATTTTTGAACATTTTTAAGTGTCTTTACTTCAGTTCAATAAAGTTCGAAAGCAAAAAGTCATTTCAACGAGGAAGATGACAASTGCACCCTCTAAAATTTCAAAACAACACATCTTGACAAACTCAAAGCATTTGCTCAAAACACAATTCAAGTCAAGAATTGGTGAGAAACCATTCTAAAGAGGAAAAATAGCATTTTTAGGAAAAATAGAAACTTGAACATCTGGATAATGAATTTTTGGCCAAGGCTAGCTCATGGACTGAGATTAGTGAGCAGCAGCTCCACCTGTAGCAGAGTCATAGCTGGATCCTCAAGGAATCAGCCATGAGYAGGACTGGGGCTATTTCAGCTACTCCTGGGTGAAGTCTCCTCACAGGTTGGCTTTTACTCCTCCTGACCTCCCCTTTTAATGGAAATACAASATGGGCTTTTCTCCATTGGTTTTTTTCCGTATGGAAATCCTCATGACTCATTATTTCCTTCTCTTTTGGAAGATGTTTTCAATAAATGCCTGAAAATRTCTCCCTTCAAGAGCAAAAGTGGTTTTGACTTCTGCAGTTGAGAGTCAACCTTGAAAACCCCTCCTACCTTCACATTTTGAATGAAAAAAAAAAGATGAAATAATGAAATAATTGAGCTTTTGTGAAGCCTAGCCAGTAGAGGTGCTGCAGTAGTTTGGAGCAGTATTTTCTTAAGTTTGCACCACTAACATAGATTTTAAAAAGAGAAAACACAGCAGTGCACACCTACATGTGATCCTGGCTGTCTCTATTCTCTCTCCTGGGAGATTCTGTGGTTTCTGAACACATTTATTCCACCTCCTTTTGGCCTAGAAAGCAGAGTCAGCAAGAAACCCCTACACTGCAACCTCTGGTTTGCTGCTGAATTTCTCACCTGTGAGCTGAGGAGTAAAAACTCATAGCACAACACCACCCATTTATGGCACAGCAAGGATAGGTCGTTCTTTTCCTTTGCCCAGGATATTTATGAGGACTTGGAGAATGATTAACTGAGGGGGAGGGTGGAAATGAATCCTTCTAAACAGCAAAGCTTTGGATTCTCCAACCAAACAAATGGCTCTTGTTCCAGATTTACAACCTTTCCACAGCCTGGCTGGGATGAGGGATAGCCTATCTTCGTCCTATTAAAGAATTTATGGTGACTATTTATCAGCAAAGTAACATCACAGGGCTTGAGAAGGTTTGGAATAATGGGAGGAGGGCAGCCAACATTGTCCCAGTGCTCATTTGCCCAAATACTGCAGAGCTGAAGTGGGAGTGGCACCTGCTCTGAAGGGAAGGTGTCCCAGCAGGTTGGGAGGCAGTCCAGAGTCCAAAGGTGGGCACAGGAAGGGAACAGCTCCAAAGGAAAGAGAAACAGAGAATGTACCTGTGTGCACTTGCACCTCTGGTGTTCCCTCTTTATCCCCAGGCTTGATGTTGGGCAGGGAAATAGAGTTGCAAGAGGGTATTTAGGTGGAATGAGGAGGTTATTCCCCATGCAGAACAAATCCCTGTAATGGTAACCAAGTGTAACTAAGTCAGACCCTGGAGATGCCCCATCCCAGGCCAGGCTGGACAGGGCTTGGAGCAGCCTGGGATAGTGGAAGGGGGATGGAAGAGATGATCTTTAAGGTCCTTCCAACCCAAACCATTCCATGAACCCGTGTTGCCCACAACAGAAGGAACTGTAAGAAATGAACAGCAATGCTGAGTGAGCAGAGAATGCTCCAGATCCCAGGCCAGGCTGGACAGGGCTTGGAGCAGCCTGGGATAGTGGAAGGGGATAGAAAGAGATGATCTTTAAGGTCCCTTCCAACCCAAACCATTCCATGACCCGTGTTGCCCACAGCAGAAGGAACCTCTAAAGAAAATGAACAGCAATGCTGAGTGAGCAGAGAGTGCTCTGGATCTGAGGGGAGCTCCCCAGGGATGCCCTAGGAGCCATACAATATTCCACACACTGCTGGCTGGGTTTTCTCCAGTTTTCAGCTGTGGAACTGCCTGAATTGCAGCTGCCTTTGGGACTTTTCAGGTTGAGAACAAGGCTTGAGCCCAGGGCACGAGGAGTTTCAAAATTCACTCCATCACTTGAGCTGGAAATATCCCTCCTGAAAGAAACCTCCCCATCTCCTTACAAGAGACTGCTGCTAGATGAGTTTTCCTCTTTGCAGAGGTTCCATCCTGATGGCAGCTCCAGCCCAGGGAACCAGGAGCAACCATGGATTGGCTCCAGAGCCTCCATGTGTAACTGAGATCAGCCCGTTCCACTTTGGAAGCAGGCTGTCAGTAAATGTCATCTTTTATTTCACTTCTGAAAGAAAAATATGGCAACACAYGCTCTGCTAGCAGGCCAAAAAGCATTCTAACTGCATTTTGCTGAAAGCAATGTTGATTTGGATTTAGCCTAGCACYGCTTGTAAAACTGAATTAGACTGAATTTGTTCTAAGCAGCTGCGACACCAAGATCTTTACACACACACACAGTTTTTGCTGGCTGGAGGGAAACTGCAGCTGATGCTCAGGGGAAAAGCAGCTCCTCTCAAAAGCACAGGAAGGCTCTACCCACTCTCTCCAGACCTCAGGAGCCAGTGAAGTGGGAAGAGAGAATTCCTGGGCAGTTGTGGGTGATCCAGTACCAGGTGGGTCTCAGGGAGGAGAAGGTCCATGGGTACCTGGAATCTCAGTCAGTCTCCAGCCAACAAAGGACCAAATAGAAACTGAGAACCWAAGCACTGAGTTTCACAGCATTTCCACTCCCTGCACAAGCACCTGCTGCTCCAGCCCAACCCACAGGCTGAGGGCACCAGGAAAATTGGAGGTGAGAAGTTTGTCAGAAGGGGAAAAGCCCAAAGACAGTGGGCAGCAAATGCAGGGGCTGGAACTGAAGGAGGAAATCAGCAGCGCTGGGCTGGACTCAAACATCTGGCACAGCTGCAGAGGCATCCAGGGCCTCAAGGCTCCCACACCTTCCCAGTGGGCAGTGGCTGAGCAGGATGGCAGGAGGCAGGTGTGGGATGTGTGGGAGAGCCATGCAAACCACCCGAGCTGTTCTGGGTTTCCACTGCTCTGCACAGACCTGAAGCTGGGGGAAAAGGAATGGGAGGATTCACTGAGCAAAGGAGCAGGCTGTTCCCTTCCTCATGGGCAGAACTGGAGRAACAGACCTTCCCTGGACATCCAGGTTTGGATGGGAACTTCCTCCCCCATGGAGAGCTCTGCCACGGAGCAGCTGTGTTTTAAGGGCTCAGTTCAAACACTGCCTACAGCTCACAACATTCTGCTGGGGTTTAGGTCAGGTCTAACATCTCTGGGGCAGCAGTTCCTCTCTTTCCACAACGTGTTTTTGTTCCATATTCAAAGAGTTCCAGGAAACTTGACGGGGTCGTGCCCCAGTCTGAGCCAGAGTCTGCTCCCAGAATAGGATCCCAGGTGTGCCAGCTGTGCTGTGCCCACTGCTCCCACTGAGCTGCTCTGTTGATCCCTGGCACCTTTTCCTTCAGGAAAAACCTCCTACAAGTCACCACCCAGAGCCTGCCTGTGGCAGTTGTTCTGGTTTGGGCACAAGGGTGGATGAGAGGGGTCACAAATACGACAGGGATGGTTTCTGTGTTCCCAGAACACAATCTCCAGCCCAACTCACCAATGCCAGGGCTCTGAGCTCCCAAACCCCATCTGCAGCAATCATTAAATCAACTCTTAACTGTGTCTTCTGYAGCTTTTAATAGACTGGAGTACTTATACTGTCAGTTCTTACTGGGCAAGATGTAATTTTCCAATAAACACGACCTCTTCCAAAAAGCAGCACTTTCTGAACTTTTTCCAGAACCCAAAGGTTTTGGCTGCAGCTGCAGCAATGGGAATCAAATTAGAAAAACAAAAATCCCTCCTTTCACTCCATGCTTCCAAATGTTTTTCCAGGGCTGAGAGGAGAGGAGCACTCACTGTTTGTCTCTGCTTCTGTTGGCTTTTAAAAGCACAGGAGGGTGAAGGGGCTGGGTGGCTGGGACTGGAACTTTCACAGCTTGCTTATGTACACAGAGCCATAACCTTTGTRTCTGGCTGGGAGCAGCTGTGCTGCCATTGTGCTCCTCTGCCTGACTGTAAACTGTGGGTGAATGTGGAAAACAGATTGTGAGTGATGGTGACTAATTGGAGAACATCTTGGGGGGACACCCTGAACGTGTGGGAAATGTCAGCCAGCTGGAGCTCTCTGGGTTAGCAGGGCTCACCAGGAACCCTACAGATAAATGGCATGAGGAGCACCCCTTGTTTCAGCCTCCTCCACCTTTAGTAACTGATAATTAATCAGTTATTTCTGTCAGTTTTTTTTTTCTTTACAATTTTAAAATTTTAAATTTTAAAATTTCTTTACAATTACAGCTTTGCTGCATATTTAGTAGTTCAAGTTATCTGAGAAGTTACTGATCAGTTATTCTGATAATTAATCAGAAATTTAGGAATAAACCTCTGATTTCTTCCAGGTCATTCAGAACATCCCTGGCTAGAGGAGCCTCTGGCAGTGGTGAACTTTGATAAATCAGCTGCCCTTCCAAAAAAAAATCAAAACCCCAAGTAATAAAAAACATCAACACACACAGAAAAAAAAATCCTAAAAACACCCCCTTCATATTCTCCTCTCCTAGAAAACCATGGTACYCCTGGCTTGGCATCACTGCCAGTGCCAGAGATACAGGGTGGGAGCAAATCCTAAATCCCAAAGGGAAAATTTACCCTTTGGAAGGAGGGTTCCTGTTACAGGAACCAAGACTTGCAGTGGATGAAATATTCTATTTGATTGTCAGAGCACTGGCCAGTCATGCTGGTGTTCCTGAAAGATTCTCTTCCAGCTAATGTGGATGGGATGGGGCTCCCACCTCAGAAAGCAGCTCAGGATTTATCTGTCAAAGCCTTCCACTGCAGGTGATAAAGCCAAATAAATTCTGCAGGGGACTTCAAATGAAATCTCTAACATTTCTCTAAAATTATTGCTCTCCTGCATAAAAGACTAATGGCTCTGTAGCAGTAAAATGTTCTTTTTAATGGACATAGAAAGTGGATCAGCTCTTTTCTTAAATACCATTACACAATGTATTTTAAAGAAGATATTACACTTAAAGAAAAGAGATTAATCAGAGTGGCCCAGAACCACAACAACCAGCTTTAATAAAAAATATACATATAAATATAATGCTAATACTGCTGGCCTGTGGAATATGCCCACAGCAACTGCCATGCCACACACCCACTGGGGTCCACAGCAGGTGAAATATTGCAGATCATGATCATTAAAGGSTTGCAGAGAAGCAATTTTTTGTCTAGAGAAGCCATTAGAGCTGTGAACACACAGGATTCTGTAGGGAATGGGAAGTCCTTGGTGAAACAGGGATTTGTGTGAAGGAGCCTCCTCAGGCCTGTGCAGAAACATCTCCACAGTCGCTGTGCAGATGACAAGACATGTGGAAAACCCTCCAGCAGCAGAGGCCACAATGTCCCCCATTATTCCCTGCAGCTCCCCTGGCCCACAACAATGGCCTGGTTGTTGTCCCCAGGAGCTGGGACAGATCTGTGAGCAGGGAGGGGAGCTGGGAAACCCTGCTGTCCTCCTTGGTGCTGAAAAACCTTTCATTCTCAGCAATCAGCAGCAGGGTTGGGTTTGCAGCCTGGCCCAGAATGTCGTGGTGGTGTCCACAGGGGTCCAGGATGAGGGAGAGATGAGAATCTTGCCTCCATGTTTCAGAAGGCTGAGTTATTATTTTATGATACATATTATATCAAAAGAAAATGATATATTAAAACTGTACTAAAAGAATTGAGAGAGATTTCATCAGAAGGCGTGAAAGGAATAGAAAAAGAATGATAATAAAATCTTGTGACTGCTCACAGCCTCGACACAGGTGGCTGTCATTGGCCATCAAGTAAAAACATCACATGCTGGGTAAACAATTCTCCAAATCACATTCCAAAGCAGCAAAACGTGGGGAAGCTGAAGCTTCCCACCTTCTCGAGAGGAAAGATGTTTTATAAAATATGCCTGTGACACCAGGGGCCTAGCAGGGCCTGGGAGCTCTGAGGAAGACTGGGGAGGTGACCAAGGGCTTAGAACCAGCTCTTCCAACTGAGCTCCTGGAGATAATCAGCAGAGAGATTGGGGTTTGTATCCCAGCCCAGGGCTCAGCAGGGCCTGGGGAGCTCTGGAGGAGCTCATGTGAGATGCAGGGAGGTGACCAGGGCTCAGAACAGCTTCTTCAAGGAGCTCCTGAAATAATCAGCAGCAGGGTTGGGTTTGTATCCAGCCAGGGGCTCAGCAGGGCCTGGGGAGCTCTGAGGAAGACTGGGAGGTGACCAGGGCTCAGAACCAGCTCCTCCAAGGAGCTCCTGGAGATAATACAGCAGGGTTGGGTTGCAGCCGGCCCAGGGCTCAGCAGGGCCTGGGAGTTTTGAGGAAGACTGGGAGGTGACCAGGGCTCAGAACCTGCTCCTCCACTGAGCTCCTGGAGATAATCAGCAGCAGGATTGGGGTTTGCAGCCCGGCCCAGGGGCTCAGCAGGGCCTGGGGAGCTTCTGAGGAAGACTGGGAGGTGACCAGGCTCAGAACCAGCTCCTCCACTGAGCTCCTGGTTATAATCAAAGCAGGGTTGGGGTTCATATCCCAGCCCAGGGGCTCAGCAGGGCCTGGGAGCTCTGGAGGAGCTCCATGTGAGGATGGCAGGGAAGGTGACCAGGGCTCAGAACCTGCTCCTCCACTGAGGCCTCTGACAATAATCACGCAGCAGGGTTTGGGGTTTGCAGCCCGGCCCAGGGGCTCAGCAGGGCCTGGGGAGTTCTGAGGAAGACTGGGAGGTGACCAGGGCTCAGAACCAGCTCCTCCACTGAGCTCCTGGAGATAATCAGCAGCAGGGTTGGGGTTCATATCCCAGCCCAGGGGCTCAGCAGGGCCTGGGGAGCTCTGAGGAAGACTGGGTGGTGACCAGGGCTCAGAACCTGCTCCTCCAAGGAGCTCCTGGAGATAATCAGCAGCAGGATTGGGGTTTGTATCCCAGCCCAGGGGCTCAGCAGGGCCTGGGCAGCTCTGGAGCAGCTCCATGTGCTGCTCAGGTGGGGCACAGGGGCCTGGCTGTGCCCGTGACCGGGCCTTCACCCCCAGCRCTCCAACAGAGCCGTTTTGTTCCCCCGGCGTGGAGGGCGTCCAAACACCGAGCGTTCAGCGAGGGCAGGAAGAGCTGTTTGAAGCAAATTCTTGCAGAAATAAATGTGAATTTACTTAACTTACCATGTCTCCTGCTTTTCCCCTCAGCCCCCCCCCCCTTTTCCTTCCTACTGCTGTTCCTCAATAGCATCCCTCTCCTTTCCAAGTCATCCCTCACACTCACCGCTGTGTCCCCCGCTCCCTTTTGCCACCCACTGCCTGCTGCTTTATTTTCTTTTTCCAATTTCTTTCCCYTCCCTTCACCTCAGCACAGACTTCTTTCCAGGTGAGAATATTTTACCTAGTGACTCTGTTAAAACAGGCTGTAAAAAAAGCCCTGACTCTCACCATTTTTAGCCCCTCACAAAGCCACTCCTGCAAAAAAGGGACCCACAGAACCAAACCTGCATGGAAATATTTGTTTCCCATGTTCTTTCCTCTAAGTGGATCTGAGGTTTTATGGCTTTGTCAGCCACACAGATTTTTTTGTCCTGACTTTCAGCACTTTGCATCAAGCCARAGCTTTTGCCTGGCTGTGTTCACAAGTTAATTGAATTTTCCTTTACAGCAAGTTGTGGACCACAGGTTGAACATTAGAAATACAAACCTTCAAAACCCCAACTTTTAAAACAATCTTTCAGCAGTAATTTGTGGGTTGAAGCCAATCTCATCAGCTGGGGGATGATTCCCTTTTTAAGGCTCCTTGGTGAGGCTGGGCCATCTCCAGGAAGAGCAAAGCACAAGATTTTGAGACTCTGCTCCCTGCAGAAGCACAGGGAGAAAGGACACAAGGGGAAAGGTGAAAAAGATCTTTTTTTTTCCACACTTCAGAGTCCTGCATGGAGCCCCCACTCCCCCAGCCACAGCCCAGGGACTGTGAGGACAGGTAACAGCCAAACTGCTGTGTRGGACAGTAAAATTTCCTTTTCTGTTCCTCAGTTATTTCTTTTTAGGGATGTCCAAACTTCTCCATCCTTCACCCTGCCATGACTGAGCACAGACACCTCAGTAACAGCCTCCACAACAGCTGCACCCTCTCTCTCATCTAAATTCCCTACAAATATGGGCCCAGAAGGAACACTTTCCAGAACAGAAATTATCCCAGCAGACAAAATAAGAGGACACATTCCCTGCTTGCCGTTTTTGCTACCTGCCAACAGAATTCCCAGCAACAAAAACACCTTTGCCACCCCCATGAGCCTGGGRAGAGTTAAATCCTCTCCTGTTCAAGCTCCTGGAGCTTTTGGAGTGCAGATATGTCCAGAATAATATTCAGGTTGCCATTAAATATGTTATATTAATACTCTGTATTAAATTTTAATATAGTGATTATAGAGGAGAAAAATTGTCCTTCAGATTAGGAAGGTATTAAAGAGTTTGGAGGGGAAAAAAATCTTTCTTTTGAAAGAAGCATTTATCAGGCAGTTGCCAGGACATTGGTTATTCCTCAGAGCACTTCACTGGGATGTTCAGAACCACATTAATAAAAATGGGAGATTCAGCAGCATCACTTCAGTTCCTCTGACATGAACTGGAAGTGTGCTCCCAAACCTAAAAAAATACCTAATTCCAAGGGCCTGGTGATGGTTCCTCCCAGTTTTAATTATCAGTAAAGCACAGTGAGCCCATTGATTGGAGATTTTCTTTACCTGACCCCATCCTTTCGGATACTGAGGAAAAATAAACAAACAAAAAAAAAACCCAAACCCAACTTTTGGCAAGTCCTCTGCAAATCAGACTCAAGCCAGAGTTCAGCTGGATCTCAGAATCCCAGCTCCTTTGCCTCCATGGGGATTTTTATGGTGTCCAGTTCTCCTCCAGACTACCTGGAAGGCTTCATATTTTCCAAAGGGAGGAAAATGCTTGTGCAGGGACAGCACTGGAACCACTGATCCCAGAGGCCCAGATCCTCCAGCAGCAGAGGGAAACAATGGAGCCAGTGTTTTCTGGGAATGAAATGGAAGAAAAATAATTTTGGCTGAAGCAGCACTTAGCAATGAAAACCCTTTTTGTCAGAAAATTCCCAGCTAAACCTGCTGGTGGGAAAAATATAAATATCATGTCCCATTGCTCTGAATCCTCCTGATCCAAGACACAGGTATCACAGGTATCACAGGGAAGGTCTTTCCCTTGGAAAGCCTCATGGCATCAGCAGCAGAAGAGTTTGTAAGGAAAAGTTCTCCTCAATTACAAACACCAGCAGAAGAGTTTGTAGAGAAAAGCTCTCCTCAATTACAAACACCAAGCGGAAGAGTTTGTAAGGAAAAGCTCAATTACAAACACCATTCCTTAGAAATATTTCAGGAGAAGGAGAAGAGCAGATTCCAATTTTATTCTGAAATTACTTCTTGAGTTTTGTATGACCAGCACRAAGATGAAACTGGAATGAAACAGATTTTGCAGCCTCACAGGAAGATACAGGAGGCATCTGGATACTGAGCTTTGTTTTGTGGAAAGTTTCACATTTTCTTTATCCTATTTTCAAACAGAAAAGACAAAACATTTCTTAAAGTGACAACTCCAAGAGCTGCTCTGGCTTCCTTATATGCACAGGCATTGATAAAAGGCAGAAAATAATGGTCAGTGCTAATTGCCAAGAGTTGCCTTAACTTCTTGTTTCCTTCAGGTGCACCTTGAAGACACATCAAACACACCCAGAGCCAGCAGAGAGCCTGAATGAGTTCAATGTCTCTGCACTTTCATTAGCAGAAAAGCCACAGTTCATTTCCTAAAGAAAAAAAAAAAGGAAATTGAAGGGTTGGTTTTAATCTTGTCCCGGCCTGAGTGAATCCAAGAGCTGGAGCAAATGGGATCCCCGTAAATCTGACGGCAGCCCCGGTGAAACCTTATCCCAGGCCTTCTTTAGGAAGTACTTAGTGTAAGAAGTAGCAGAACTGGTTAGTGGAAACAGACCCTCTCCTCCCGCTGCTGTGACCCTGCCAGATGTGGCACCAGGGCCAGGGAGGGACCCTCGCCATGGAATTAATCAGTTCCCATTTATTTAACCCCTCCCGTGCCCGTGCTGGGCCACTCCCCACGAGCCCGGAGGYTTCTGTGGCCACTCAAGGCTGAGAAAGGCACAGACAAACCTTTGCTGGCCACTGAGAGAACAGAAATCCGAGCAGGCTGTGAGATCCTGAGAAATTCCTGGTGCCCAAGGCTGGTGCTTGGAGCTGAGGAAAGAAGGAGGAGGAAGAGGAGAAGGAGGAGAAGGAGAAGGACAAAAGGGAGAAGGAAAAGAAGGAGAAGGAGAAGGAGAAGGACAAGAAGGAGAAGGACAAAAAGGAGAAGGAGAAGGAGAAGGAGAAGGAGAAGGGGAAGGGGAAGGGGAAGGGGAAGGGGAAGGAGAAGGAGAAGGAGAAGGAGAAGGAGAAGGAGAAGGAGAAGGAGAAGGAGAAGGACAAAGAAGGACAAAGAAGGACAAAGAAGGACAAAGAAGGACAAAGAAGGAGAAGGAGATCCTGGGCTGTGCCTTCACCTGGGCACTGTTTGCAGAGCCCTGTTGCAGTTCCCAGCCCCAGGACCCCTCTTTGATGTCCTTCACACCCTGGAACTCGTCCTTACACAGACCCACCTCCTGCTCTGCCTCTGGAATKACTCCTGCAGTGGCTCTAATTCCCTCTCCAAGCTGAATTCCCTACCTGGCTTCTCCCAGACTCACATATGGGGATTTCAGGGCTTGGCCAGCACAGCCCTGCCTGATGGGCTGTTCCTCACACCCCTGCTAATATCCCAGCCTGTCTGCTGATCCCAGTGATCCCAGTGAATCCCAGTGGTCCCAGAGATCCCAGGTCCCAGAGATCAGAGATCCCAGTTCAGTCCCAGTGATCACTGATCCCAGTGATCCAGAGATCCCAGTGAAATCCCAGAGATTCAGAGATCCCAGTGATTCCAGTGTCCAGTGATCCCAGTTATCCCCAGAGATCCAGAGATCCCAGTGATCCAGGTTATCCCCAGTGATCCCAGGATCCCAGAGATCCCAGTGATCCCAGATGAGTCCCCAGTTATCCCAGAATGATTCCAGTGATCCGCAGTTATCCAGTGATCCCCAGTGATCCCTTAGAGATTCACACAGGTAGTGGCAAAGTCCACAGGTTATCAGTTCCCAGTGGTCCCAGTGATCCCAGTGGTCCCAGTGGTCCCAGTGCCTGAACTGGCCAGGAATCTCTGGGATACAGGCAAAAACTGCTGCCGTGGATGGAGGGAGAGGGGAAATCTAACCCTGCACAAAGGCTGAGCTGACATGGTCAGCGTGGTGGATGGGAAACTGGAAAACCGAGGGACGTCCTGGAAATGGAAATGGGCAGTTGAAAGGAAGCAAAAATGCACTTTTTGTGTGTAAGAGGAAGCTCTGATCTGCACTAATAACAAGCAGGGRAACTGCTGTGCTGCCTCTTCCCACCTGTGCCTGAGCAGCATTATTTCAAGCTTCCTCATGTTGTGTTTTTTATTTAATTTTCCAGCGAACGCACTCTTTTATCATCCAGAACCGTGAAAGTAAATTAAGAAGAAATGGTTTTCTTTCAATTAGACTCACAGTTGCTTTGAGTAACTGCCTATAATTCTATTTAATGAAAAAATAAAATCATTATTCCAGCTCTCCCTGTGCCCTGACAAGCACACAGACGGGCCCCATTAGCAAGCACTGTAGATTTACTTAATTAGAAAAATATTTTGTTTTCTCCAATTTTTAAAAAAGGAGAAAGAGATGGAAGAAAAAAAAAAAGMAGCAAAAAASAAACCTCCAGGCACAATATTAATCTAACCTGTTACCTGGTGCTTAATAACTTATAAACTAAAGGCATCTATCAATCTATAATTTAGTTTTGCCTTTGATCTGCTCCWGCCCTTGGCTCCCAGTCTGGCAGCTGCTGCTGTCTTATCCTTCCTGCTTTGCTTCCAAGCATGAGGTCCTACACCCTGCCTGGGCTTAATGGGATTTTTGGACACAGAACCCTGAGGTTGGAGGGTGCAGAAGAGCAGAACTTACACCTTGAGCTTGAGGAAATAACAGAACAACAGGAGGGAGCCCAGTGCCCACCCTGGACCAACCAGCCACCCTCTGTGCCCTTCCCTTGGGGTGATGCTCCCATCCCACTCTTGGCTGAGGGGTGGGAGATTTTCAGGACATGATCTGCAGCTGCCAGTGACTGCCTGGACTGGTTTCAACACTTTGAGAACAAATATYCTGCTTTTGGTGAGCATCTCCACAGCAGGAAAATGAAACGACACAAGCACGACTTGGGCCTGGCTGTGCCCAGCCCTGGTGCCCCCCAGGCAGTGCCATGCAAACGAGGGCATTCTCCAGGAGAAAAAGACCAAACCCCACATTTCTGACAACAAATGTCGTGGAGCTGCTACTTGCACTGCTGGTAAAATCCAACAGAAAGTCCAGAGGGGATCCTTGAGCTGGGCACTGAGTGCCAGAGTTTCCCTGGCATTTCTCCTGGGAACAATGCCCTCTCATTTTATCTGCATCTCCCTTTCTTTCCTGATGATTATTATTCCTCTGGAGCAGAATGAATGCCTCCAAGAAGAGGAAGTTTCAATTAGGATGCCGAAACCCTAAGCTGTAGTTTTATGGCTTTAAATTAACATATAGAGATTCGCTCCAGGTACCGTAACAAAATCAACATCCAGCCACGCTCTCTGATTACAGAGCTGATAAAGAATTTATGGAACATAGCACAGGAAGCYCTGTCTTTGCTGGCTGCCATTCCAGGGGCAGTGCCCCTCGCTAGGAAATGATGGGGGCAGTGGCAGAGCAGATCAAACACACGGGGCTGCCCCTCAGCTGCTGCAAATCACCCCCTTCACCCCTTCCCGAGCCATGCAGGGCTCTGGAGCTGCCTGGAGCATTCCACCCTTGTCTCATGCAACAATTCCTTCCCCTTTCAGCATTCACTGTCTTTTCTTTGCMAAAATTATCCATTAACCTCCAAGCACTGCAGTTTTTCACTGTACCCTTCATAGCCACTCTCTGCCTGCMTGAGCTGGAGGCTTTCAGATTTTCCCCCATCTTTACAGAGTCTCTTGAATTAATAAAGGCCAGTGATGTGCCAGCAGGTAAATTCAAATGTCAAAAATCAAAATCTTTCTGTCTGAGGAAAACAAAAAAAATAAATTAAAAAGGAAGAAGCAAAGACATTTAAGGCATTTGAGCCCCCAAAATTAACTCCTTCATTCTGGATAGAAAAGTCAGGATTTTGCAAGCAGCCTTTTGAGRCGAGTTCCCTGCGCTGAACCCACACGGCAGCGGCAGCTTTCCTGCTTGTGTGYTAATAAAAAATAAAAATAAATAATAATTGAGGGACTATTCCCAAACGGGCCCGTCGCTGCCMTGTCCGGCGGTGCGCTGGCCCCCCCTGCTGGCCAGGGCCCGGCATGGCAGCGGTGGCACTGCGGGACCGGCGGTGACAATCGCGGCCGTGCCACCTCTTCAGCCCAATTTGGRCACAAACCTCTGTTTATTTACGCGTCACGACCGCGGGAATCTTCACCTTGCTGTAAAGAATCCCTGGATTCCCGTGGAATGGGGARTTGGGCCCTGATTTGGGGTGAAAGCTGCGGTGCAAGGGGTTTTGTGGGATGCCAAGTGTCCCGGTGGAACAGCAGGGATGCTCTGCGGCCGCATCCCAGGGAGTGRCTGCTGCCAGGCTCTAGGGCCGCCCTGCTCTCAAAAATCAGCATCAAAAATGCACAAACCCTCTCCTACAGGTGTTTATCTGACCCATTCCCAAAATCCCTGGTGCCAGATCCCACAATCTCCTCGGATAGTGTGTTCCCGTCTTAGGACAAAATTCCTGCTGCTTTCCATCAGGATTATTGACTCCTGATCCAGTGAGAAGCGCTCTTGGCAGGGAAATGTGGGATAATTCCCAAAATTACATTTTATCCAAGGGATAAGAACAGGGTGAGCCTCAGCTGGAGATTTTACCTATCCAGAATCTTGGAAAAATCTCCTAAATCCAAATCCACACAGGTCACTGCACCTGCTCAGACAAAGTGGGCAGCAACACCTACAAACCACAGTCTGCATTTCTCCTTCTTATCTTCCTTTARTTATTATGTCCCTAAGACTAAATTCCAGCTCTCTGTTTAACTTTGGAGTGTAATTTAAAAAATCCTTAAAAAAAAGAAAAAAATTTTTTGAAATGCATGTGAGCTGGCTATTATTTATATTGGAATATAAATAATATAATTATTATTTATAGTGTAGTTGTGGGATGGTAGTATAACCACCTGCAAAGAAAAAAACAAACAAATGAACAAAAAAAATACAACCAAATAATCAAATTCTATGTCAATAATCAAACTATATTTAAATTTTCCATTAAAACAACTGAAAATTTCTGACAAAAAGGAAACAAAATAGGTAGTTTTTATTAGGAAGTTCAGGATTTCTTAAGTAGATACCAGTCAGGAAGGCTGAGAGAGCCTTGTGCAAGGGTGCCCAGAACCTAACTGTGCACAAGGGTGTGTAAGAGCACATCTGGGGACCCCAAATTGCCCAAAATAAACCCAAAACAAACCCTAAACAAACCCAAAACAAGCCCAGCCCTGCAGCAGGACCAGCACAGGGAGAACTCCCTCGTCTGACTTCATTAATCCAACTCTTGCTCGTGTATCAAAGTGCAGCACGTTTTCTTGTAAAAATGATTAAGCTGCTAATTAAGCTGTTTATAACTTGTTTCCCTGGTTGCTAATGATAATTAACATGCAAATTAGCTGAGGGAAGAGAGGCACAGGGGTCCTCAGTTCATTACCAAGTTAATTACTGTTTGCATACTTAAACATAACAGTTATAAATGGTGGCATTTAAGGTAATGGCCAGGATGATAATTATACCAACGACATTTTGAAAAGTCATTTCACTCTGTGCTATTTTTCTGGGTGATTGATGTTGCCATGGCTGCTTGATAAACTTACTGCAGGCCCAGATGACTTGGAAACAGCAGAACCAAACAAGTTATCCCTTAACAACATCCCCTTATCCTTGTTTGTTTGGAAAGCAGGGAAGGAATGAGGGGAAATAAGAGCAGAAAGCTTCAATATTAACAGAGGAGGGATACAGAGGGCTTGTTAGCAGTGTTTTATTTCAGCTGGCAACATTAACAGCTTCCCATTTYTATCCCTCATGGTTATTCCAAGTTTTAGCAGTGCTGGGAGTCCCTTCTGAGGCTCAGCCCACCAAACTCATCACTGTCCTCAGCCTCAAATAAACATGGCAAATCACACATCATGCCAGAAATGTGATGACTTTGTCACTTTGCACTGGGAAGAACAGAAGCAGAGGRCACAGCAATTCTTTTGGAATGCCCCTTGCTTGGCACATTGAGGAATTTGTTCAAACAAACCTGTTCCAATGTCCCTCACTGGCCACAGAGGTGCTGAGCCAGCTGGAAAATCAGCCCARTTATGAGGGTGGGAAGTCTGGGATGTTGGAGTGTTTGGATATCCAGAGGTTGGTCTCGGTCCCCAGTCACACATGGTCCAACTGCTCCTGATTTCAGCACTTCCCATCTAGAAAATCCTGGACTTSCAAAGCCAGGCTGGGAAATTCCAGTGGAATAACTCAGAGCAGGAAAGGAGAAGATTACAGGGGTGAATTTTGTAATACTCAGCCAGACTCTGACTGACTGGGTCAGATTWAAAAATGATAAAGGATAAAACTTCTCTGGCCTGGGCCACCTTCCACCCACAAGTTTGAGAGCTCTCTTAACCTCAATTCAATGACTGGACAAGGACTCAGAGCTCTGGTCTGGGTGATAAGGTAGTGACTGGTCACAGGTTGGATTTGATGATCTTGGAAGCGTTTTCCAACCTCCTAATTCTGTGATTTCAGCTGGAAATTCCTACCCTCAAGCCTCTGTATCAGAGGGGAAGGCAGGTGTGTGACCATCCTAAGGGAACACCATGAACATCACAGGGGAATCACCTTCCTTCACCCCACAGATTTTTACTCCTGGTCAAGCAGAACCTTTGTGCCTGTGGAATAGGCAGAGCCACCTCCCTGCCTCACATGGAGCCACTGCAGAGCTCCCAGCACAAGGGGAACAGATTAAATTCTGCAGCTGCACAGCTGAATCCCAGAGCCACAGCCCAGCCAGGCACTGAGGCAGCAAAGTCTGTGTGTGGTGACCTCTGGGTGCTTTCTGCTGTCACTGCTTTAATCTCCAGAACATAAACAAAGGGATTATTCCTTTTTCTAATGGAACAACCACGCTTTTCTTGTAATCTCACTCAAGTGCATCTTAATCCTGCTCCTTAAGGAGGATCCCTGCAATCCTYTGCCTTGTCATTCTTATTGGGTGAGCAGAGATGAAAATAATCCGGTGCATGGAGAGATCACCTTGGCTCTCTGTGCCCACACACCTTCACACACCCAGGAGGTTGTGATTACCTGGTGAGCAGAAAAGTTTGACTGAGGAGCTGTCTAATATATCCTATAATAGGATTTTAAGTCCTATTATAGAATATAGGACTGGAATATAAAATATAAGTCCTGGAGAAAAGGTGGCTCAGAGGGGACCTTCTTTCTCCACAACTGCCTGACAGGAGGAKTGTGAGGCTCTGCTCCCAGGGAAAAAGGGACAGGATGWGGGTAAACTGCCCCAAGGTGTGCCAGGGGAGGCTCAGCTTGKWCATCAGAAGGAATTTCTCCATGGAAAGGGTGGTCAGGCCTCAGCCCAGGGAGGTTTGGAGTCTCCATCCCTGGAGGTGTCCAAGGAAGGGCTGGAYGTGGCACTCAGTGCCCTGGGCTGGTGATGAGGTGAGGATCAAGCACAGGATGCTCTGATCCTTTGAGATTTTTCCCAATCTCAATGATTCTGTGATAAMAACCACACTTAAAAGACTGAAAACATCCTGAAAATGAATATTTCCTACCAGAGTGCATTAGGAAGCAGATCTGTCACCAAGAACCCTTCGAGATGTCCATCAGAACTCTGCTGGGACCCAAACAGAACAGCAGCACCTGTGGGGATGTGGGGACACAGTGCCAGGGCTGCAAATTCCCTCCACAGGAGAAGGACATCCTGCCTCAGGCTGACAACAGAGCTCCCAGCAGCCCAGCTCTCCCAACAGACTGAGGGCGTGGAAMTAAAGATGCCTCGGGGTGAAATTTCATCCTGTGGCTTCACACACCAGCAGAGCTCCTCTGGCTTCACTGGAGAGGGCGCCCAGCCTTGATCATTTAGGACAAACATCTTCATTTCCCAAGCCTGAGTGTTCACACCAGCCTAAAAGAGCAGAATTTGGTGTCATTCCACATCATCCTAACGAGGGCAGAATTTGGTGTCCATTCACATCATCCATCCTAAAGAGGGCAGAATTTGGTATCATTCACATCATCCATCCTAAAGAGAGCAGAATTTGGTGTCATCACACCAGCCTAAAGAGGGCGCAGAATTTTGGTGTTCATTCACATCATCCACTAAAGAGAGCAGAATTTGGTGTCATTCACATCATTCCTAAAAAGGGCAGAATTTGGTGTCATTCACATCATCCTAAAGAGAGCAGAATTTGTCGGTGTCATTCACATCATCCTAAAGAGGGCAGAATTTGGTGTCATTCACATCATCCATCCTAAAGAGAGCAGAATTTGGTGTCATTCACCACCAGCCTAAAGAGGGCAGAATTTGGTGTCATTCACATCATCCATCCT
Organism: Sporophila hypoxantha; assembly: GCA_002167245.1. Classification (NCBI taxonomy): domain Eukaryota; kingdom Metazoa; phylum Chordata; class Aves; order Passeriformes; family Thraupidae; genus Sporophila; species Sporophila hypoxantha. The sequence goes on along the minus strand of NDFG01000004.1, from coordinate 3,163,579 downwards.
AAAGAGAGCAGGAATTGGTATCATTCACATCATCCTAAGAGGGCAGAATTTGGTGTCATTCACACCATCCAAAACAAGGGCAGAATTTGGTGTCTGCTCTCCAGCCCAGGTACAGCTCAGAGTGGAAAACAGTCATCAAATAAATCAAAGATTTTTTTTGATATTATTAATACCCCACCCCATTATGCTCCTTTCTGTCAAAGAAAGGTCATCCTCCTTTTCAGCCAAATTTCCAACCCAAAATGCTGGTTTCTCAGCCTCAGCCAGAGCTACACGTGGCATTTAACAGCTGTAGGAGAAGGGACTTGTTACACTGCAGGAATTGAGAGCCTTKAAAAGAAAGAAGTGCAGGATTTCTCAGCCCTGTCTCTGAGCAGGGCTGTTGCAGATGTGTTTGTGCACCTCCTGCTCTGCAAAGCARGAAAAACAAAGTTTGCAAACTTGTTGTGTATTTACTCCCTCCCCACCCACCTCCCTTTAAAAATTCATCAGTAATCAGAGACATCCCAAGGAGATGTTGTAGTAGAGTTACTATTTCATGAATGTGTAGCAGACTTAATATTTAATGTTTAGATAAACATCTCCACAATTTCCCTCCCCTCCCCTGTGTTTTTATGACCCTTTTAGCAAAGGAGCTGGTCTTATCTGCCCCACAGGAGACACAGCAAATTGTCTGGGGGCTTGAGAAGAACCTGTAAGTCTTAATTTAAGAGACTTTTCTAGTTCAACCTCTTACAACAACAGGTTTAAACACTCACACTCTCAGGGGTCACACCAGGGCACAGAGAAATATTCACTTTTTCCACCGAGCTCCTTAGATGTTGCTCCTCTTATTCCTTCAAGGTCCAAATTGAACCTAAATTGATTTCAGTTTGATAYACAACGTAAAATTGGTGGTGTTTTCCTCACCTAAAGTCAACAAAACAACATTTCATGAGGCTGCTGCCTTTTTGGCCAAGCACAGCATCCCCTAAACCATCCGTGCACAGCAGGGAGCACAGGGGATCCTTACCCAAACCAGCCTTTTCCAGCTGGAAATGATGGATGGAGGACAATGCCATCCTCACATTCTCTGTATCTACGGGGCAGAACGTGGCTGGAAGCAACTTCCAGCCCACTCAGTCATGCAGCAAAGTCAGATGATGGGTAATGATTTTTGCAGCCTGGACCAGGCTCTGTTGGAGGCTCYAGTCCCAATTTTATTCCCACAAGCTCTGCCTGAGCCTCCAAGGAGGGGCAGAGGCATTTGATCAAGCCAGCTCCCCTTAATGTGATTTCTATTTCAGAACTGCTTCTGTCGTGCCCTTGAGYCTTTTCCTGGCAATATCACCTGTGGCCCGATGTGACAGCAATGCTAAATTATATCTTGATGGCTAATTAGGGTAATTAAAGTGAAAGTAATCAAATCAACGTAATGGRCAAACTCTTAATAAAATGTCAAAAAATCTCTATTCATCATAGAGAGGTTTTTTTACTCTTTTGAATGTCAAAGAATGTGGAGAAAGAAAAGAGTTGGACTTCAGAGTGGCCCTGGCTTAAAGGGACATCATCAGGCTAAACACTCCTAAAACCAGAGTTGATCTATTGCTAAAAACACTCTAATTGTTAAAAAATAAAGGCTATGATTTAAAAATAAGGATTATTATTTAAAAGATAAGGGTTATTATTTAAAAGATAAGGGTTATTATTTAAAAAGTAAGAGCAGTTATTAAAAAATGAGGATTACTATTAAAAATAACATTTCTAATTAAAATACAGGGCTTATTAATAAAAAACTAGGTTAAAAGTTTAGGCTGCATCACAGAGTTTGCTGGTTTGTGTAATTCCCTGTATCTTGTCCTGCTGAGGGTCATGAGCTGGGTTAGTTTCCTGAAGATGATGGGGAACATTTCTCCAAAGTGAGGAGGATCTTTTCCCCAAGGTGAGGGGGATCCTTTCTCCACAAGTGATGACATCCTTGTTCCTCAAGGTGAGAGGCCTTTTCCCCAAGGTTGATGGGCGATCCTTTTCCCTGAGTTGATGGGATCCTTTCCCCAGAATGATGGAGATCTTTCCCCCAAGGTGAGAGGATCCTTTCCCCAAAGTGATGGAGATCCTTTCCCAAGGTGAGGAGGATCCTTTTCCCAAGATGATGGAGATCTTTTCCCCAGGTGATGGGGATCCTTTTCCAAGGTGAGGAGAACCTTTCCCAAAAGTGATGGGGTCATTTCCCCAAGGTGAGATGGATCCTTTCCCCAAAATGATGGAGATCCTTTCCCCAAGGTGGAGGAGGATCTCTTTCCCCAAATGATGGAGATCTTTTCCCCCAGGTGATGGGGATCCTTTCTCCAAGGGTGAGAGGGATCCTTTCCCTAAAGTGAGAGGGATCCTTTTCCCAAAGTGAGTGGAATCCTTTCCCCAAGGTGAGGAGGATCCTATCCCCAAAGTGATGGAGAATCCTTTCCCCAAAGTGAGGAGGATCCTATCCCAAAAGTGAGGAGGATCCTTTCCCCCAAGTGGAATCCTCCCCCTGAGGTGAGTGGKATCCTTTCCCCAAAGCAGTGGCGATCCTTTCCCCGAGGTGAGGGAGATCATTTCTGTCACATGAGGGGGATCATGCCCTGGCCATGCCCTGAGCATCCCTCTCGGTCCCTCGGGATAAGGAGGGAGAAGCCCTGGCTGCGTTCCCGTGCCCGCCCCGCAGGACACCGGGACCGGGCAGTGTTTGCTGTCTCCAGGCAACACAGCGCCCGCTCCTGYCCTGTTCTCCCTCCCTCCTTTCTCCTTCCTTTCCTCCATCCCTCCCGTCCCAGCCCCGTCTTGTCCCCTCTCAGGTATCGGCAGGGCCGGGCTCAGGTGTGCGGGATGAGGGGCAGCAGCCTCGTYCTGTCCGCTGGCTGGAAAAAAACCCGATTTTATCCTCCTTCCTCCAGGCCGAGAGAAAAGGTAAGGGGTGGGTGAARCATCAAGGTGTGGCTCTGTCTCCTCCGTGTCTCCCCACCAGCGGCGACATTGATGATTAAAAATTTATCAAATGGTTGTCCCAGCCTCATTCCATGGGCAGGGAATGCTGACAAAGAGGGGTGGGTGCTTTCTCTGTAATGTTTCTCCTCGTGGCTTTACTCCCCCAGAAMCCTGGCAGTGACCAAACCCTGGCTTTTCACAGCACCTGGGCTTGCTGGCATTTGAAAAGCTGTTCCCTGCAAACAGAAAAACTTGTGTTCCAGAGCCCCTCGTGGCTGATTTTCCTGCTAAAATTCTGCTCCATGGTCCCCCATTGCTGATGTGCTCTCAAAGCTGTGCTCCACAGCCCCTCACTGATGATTTTCTGTCAAAACTCTGCTCCACAGCACCTCATTGCTGTTTTTCTGCTAAAACTCTGCTTCACAGCCCCTCATTGATTATTTTCTATTGAAACTCTGCTCCACAGCCCACCATTACTGATTTTCTATCAAAAACTGCTCGACAGTCCGGCTCATATGCTGATTTCTGTCTCTTGGCATAAAGGACGGTTAGCACCTGCTGCCTCACACCCCTCGAAATGCTGATTTTCTCGTCTAAAACTGACCAGTCTCGACAGCCCTCATTTGAGTTTTCTGCCAACCCTTGCTCCATATATATTATCTCTGAATATTATCTGCTACAGAGACCCCTGCTCCACCAGCCCATTTCACGTGCTAGATTTTATCTGTGACTCCACAGCCCCTCAATTATTCTGTATATTTTCTGCTCACAAAACCCTGCTCCAACAACCCTTCTATCTTAGGCTGTATTGTTCCCTGACTCATAGAGACTCATAGTGGTTCTGAATTTCCTAGGACTCAAAGCACCAAGCCCCACAGCCCCTACAGTGATGATTTTCTGCTGATTTCTGACTCAATCACCCAGTCGCCTCCCACAGCCGCTTATAATTTCTGAGTCAAGAGCTGTGCTCTCACAGCCCCGCTCAATTTCTGTGATAAGTTTTCACGAATAGAAGACCTCAACTGGCTCCATCACCCCACATCCATTCGGCTGATCTATTTTATGCTCCGAACGGCAGCTCCAGCAGGCCCACCTATGCGTATGTTGCTGATTTAGCGTGGCCCAGTAGACACCGCGCTTTCTACCACAGCCGCCTGCATGTTCTGATTTGATTCTGCGTCAGACCCTGCCTCACACAGGCCCTTCAGGTCTGCTTGATTTTCACTGAGACTCCATGGTGGCCCCTCATTTACTGATTCGCTGCTCCAATACCCATGACCCCACAGGCCACCTCACTGATGATTTTCCTGCTGATGTTTTTCTGCTCAACCATGCTCCACAGCCCTTCACTGAATGAAATTTTCTGTCAGCTAGATCCTGGTGTGCTTCCAGCAGCCCCTCATTTCTTATTTGAATAAACTCCACAGCCTCTGGCTATTTCGCTCACCGCAAGCCCCTCATGGCTGATTTTTCTGCCCAAACCCTTCTCCACAGCCCCTCATTTCTGATTTTCTGCTCAAACCTGCTCCACACCCTTCGACTGCTGATTTCTGACTCCATGGCCCCTCATTTCTGATTTCCTGCTCAAACCCAGCCCCACAGCTTCCTCACTGATGATTTTCTGCTGATTTCTCTGCTCAAACCATGCTCCACAGCCCTTCACTGATGATTTTCTGTCAAAACCTGGTAGTATTCTCCACAGCCCGTCATGGTCTGATTTCTCTCGAGATACCCCTGCTCCACAGCCCGCTGCAGGATGTGTTATCCTATGCCATATTGATTTCTGCTCAACCCTGGCTCCACAGCTCCTCATTTGATGATTTTCTGCTAATTGCCCCTGGCTCCAAGCCCTTCACTGTTGATTTTCTGACTGAAGCCTCATATTCTGGGATCTTCAGATATACCCATGCTCCAAGCCCTCACTGCTGCATTTTCTGACATTCCATGGGCGCCCATCATTTCTGGATTTCACCATGCTCAAATGGGACCACGCAACCCACGAGCCCTCCACTGATGATTGATGCCTGCTGAATTTTCTGTCTCAAGAACCATGCTCCGCAGCCCTTCACTATTGATTTCTGCTCAAACCTCGTGCTCCACAGCCCCTTGCATTCTGCATTGTCAGATAAGACCCTGCTCCACAGCCCCTCATGGCTGATTTTTCTGCTCCAACGCCTTGCTCCACACAGCCCCTCTCATTTTTTGATTTTCTGTCAAAAACCCACGCCCCCACATCCCCTCATTCGAGATTTTTTTTGCCCAATACCCTGTTCCACAGCCCCTGGTTTCTGATTTCCTGCCCAAACCCAGCTCCACAGCCCCCCATTTCTGTTTTCCAGGCCCCGGCCATGTCCTGCCCGTGACGCCGCTCGGTGAAGGCCCAAGCCCAGGACATGTCCCCCGAGGAGCTCGCCGCCCTGCTCTGTGGGGAAGGAGAYGAGCGCCTCTCCCTGCAGGAATTTCCAGCAGCCACAGCTTTTTACCTGGCTGCCTTCAGCTGCTGTGCCCCCACAGCAGTGCAGAGAGTGAACGCCATGGCCCACAGGCTCTGGGAGAGAGTGGTGGCMACCTTGGAGGCCTGGTGCCAAGGCAAGGCTCAGATCCCCAAAATCCAGAGCAGGAACTTGGCCGTGGTGTCCCTCAGCGTGGGAATAGCTGCGATTTTCCTCTCCACCCTCATCCCCAACAACGTGGTGGCCTCAGTGTACGAGCTGGAGGCCCTGCTGAAGCGAGGGTGCTCGGAGGAGGTGGTGAGGAAATGCAATCTCCTGCTGGAGGGTAACCCAAGGGGTTCCATGGAGCTGCTGCTGCTGAGGGCGCTGGCACGGGTGCTCTCAGGGACGCAAGCTGGGAAGGGAATCCTGGATTATATCCAAGCCTTTGTGCTGCACCAAACTGAGGCAGCAGCCTACGTGTGCAGCAGGCAAAGGGAGCACCTGCCCCAGGTCGTCCAGGCTTTCTCYGATCATCTCTCCACGTGCCAGGAGGAAAGCCCAAGCTGCAGCTCCTCGGAGCAGTGGCTGGGTGAGTGCTACAGATTCCTGGCTGAGGTGGCACCAGGGCACGCCTGGGTGTGCAGGGCACGGGCAGCCCACCTGCGAAAAACAGGAGAGTTTCAGGAGTGTGTGGCTGTTTGCACCAAGGCCCTTGAGGGATTGTCAGCTGAGAATTTCAGAGGTGAGGACATTCTGGCTCTTCTCCTGGAGCGAGCTGCTGGGTATTTCTTCCTGGGAGGATGCAYGCAGGAAATGATGCAGGATTTAGCAGCAGCCTTTGCAGCAGACCCTGCCCAGGCAATGAAACGCTTTGAAGAGCTTTTCTCAGCCTGTGATGCTGAGAAGATCGAGGAGCAGGCCAGAGCTGCCCTGGAGGGGAGGTTTGCAGCCTACAGGGAGGCTGTGCGTGCTCGGACTGAGCTCAGAGGCACATGTGGCACTGAGCTGCTCCCTCCTGTCATCCAGTCAATCCAGCTGCTCCTGCACATCTGCCCAGGGTCCAGCCGGGAGCTCAGGGTCCGGCTGGCAGACTGTCACCTCCTGCAGGGACACCCCAGGGCCGCCCTGGACATGTGTGAGCAGCTGCTGGCAGCAGAGCAGAGCACTTACCACAACACCCTGCTGGCACTGCGAGGCTTCTGCTCCCTCCATGCCCAGGACCACCAGGGAGCCCTGCAGGACTTCCAGAGGGTCATAGAGCACGAGTCCCCACATCCCAGCAGCTGCATCAAAGCCCTGTGTGGGCGTGGGCTGATCCGCATTTCTGGTGGCAGCAATTACTTGACAGCCCTGGATTATATCACAGCTTGCCAGCTAAAGCTGGATGAAACCATCTTCACCATCAAGTCCTACGTGCCGTGGAACCAGAGGGGATTGCTGCTGAAGGTCCTCCAGGAGGAAGGACAGATGATGCTCCAGAAGAAGAGGTACCCAGGAGGCAGCTCATTGTCCTTTCAGAAAAAGCAAACAGGGCTGTGCACATCCCTAACCTTGAAGGTGTTTTGTTTTGTTGGCTTCTTTTTTTCCCCACTCCAGAGATGCCCCTGGGGTTTTCCAGCTGGCTTCTCTCTTGGTGGAGCTGGACAGCTCTGACGAGGCATCCCGGATCCTGCGTGCTGATGCCCTGTACCAGATGGGCCGTGGGGAAGAAGCCCACGAGATGCTGTCACTGGCCCTCTCCAGAAACCCCCAGAGGGCTCCTGTGCTGGCCAGGCTGGCCCTGCTGCAGCTCAAGAGAGGCTCTGTGTACGATGGCAACCAGGTAAGGAGCACCTGGAAAAGCCTCATCCTCAGGGTCATTCCCTCCTCAACAGCTGATTTGCCAGATTTTTCCCCATACCACAGTGAAATTACAGATTAATCTCTGTGTTCAGTGGTTTGGGTGCATTTCCCCTTTATAACTAAACTTTGCTGTTAGGAGCTCCCTGAATTGCAGCAGGGAGAGCTGTGACACAGTGAAACTTGGAGCCCATGTGCAGAACCTCTACCAGAACTTATAGGTGTAAATACAGGGCTGATATTGCCATAAAATCATAGAATCACAGGAATTTGTGTGCAAAAAGGCCACAGAAGGACTCCCAGTTAAATCCAGCTTGTTCCTCACGTTCTTTTTAATGACATTTCTCAGCACTTTAACCAGGYAGAGCATCCTGTCCCTGGGGACAACATTATGGGTTTGGGAATGTTCCCTTAGGGAAAAGAAGGCACAAGTGCCACCTCCCCAGTTATCCTAACAAGGCATTGGAGAAGAAAGACACAAATGCAGAAATTCCAATATCAGTCTGCAGTTTTCTTTCTCCAATGCTGATAAATTGTGCTGGAAACCCTGAAAGCCATTCCAGTAAAGTTGGTTCTCCTAGCCAGGATTACAAAGCTGAATTCCCAGGCTCTGCCATTAGAGGGAACTATTGTATTCTTTTTAAAATGCCATATAAATTCTGCTAACCCGTAAGGAGAAAGGTTTTATTGTCAGCACTTCACTACTGCCTGTGAAAAATAAAAGTTTGCTGTAATTTGCTGCTTTTAGRATGGCTGTTAATGAAGGATGTGGTTTTTTAGAGTGCTCTCCTTGGAAGYTGGATTTCCATCTGCAGCTTCTGCTGCAATTTCTGCATGGAACATCTGAAAATTTCTCTTCAAAATATTTTTAGCCCACCTGCCTGTCAGATACCAATCACTTTTATCTATCAATAAAATAGAGAAATTTATGAGTTCAAGGGATGTGTCTGGTACCTCAGAATAACTCTGTTCTTGTCCAGACTTCTCTGGCTCAGATTTGAATATCCAGTCCCTGCTGAGCACTGTAAAAACCATCTTTTGATTCATTTTCCTTGGAAATTATGTTTAAAAAGTGCTTGTTGAGGCAAAGATACCAAAGGTCAGACAGGATTCTTTTCCAGAAGGACACTTTGTGGGTTTGAATCCATGCTTTTCCCAGATTACTAATAACGATACTAAAAATAATTTACAGCACTTCCCTAATTTTCCATTAMTCCACTGGTTTTGATTTTGCAGTCAAAAGGGTCCCTGGAATCCTTGTGTTCCACAGGAACATTCTCTTTTTTGGGCAATCATCCTGTATTTATAAAAACACTCCACTGCCAATGTGGATGCTGCCCAAAACAAAGCAGGCAGCACCAGGTATTTGCCCAGGATTATTTCCACAGCTGCAGTGGTGGTGAGGAAAGATAAGAATCCCTGTTTTGTCCTGCATTCACAGCAGGGCCAGCTGAGGAGATAAATCAGGGAGATTTGTGATCCTGGGCTGGCTGAAGCCCCAGGGAGAGGTGAGGGAAGCTGGGGAAGGACACAAATCTCTCACACACAATCCCATTCAGCTCTTTCTCTGCTGCCTTTTCCTCTCCCATCCTTAAGCTGCTGAGGAGACTGATCAGAATTGGAGACTCCTCCTGCCTCCTGCCAGTGCTGGACATTTTCCAGGACGAGGACAGAAAGCTGCTGCAGAGCCACTGCCGCTGGAGAGCCCTGGCCATCCTGAAGGGCAAACAGGAGGCTGCTGCCATCAAAGAGGCCATTGCCCACCTGTCCTTTGCCATCCTTGCTGCAGGTAGGACACCAGGATGCCCGTGGGGGTTTGCTCCTAAGGGAAAYCATGTGGGTGGGACAGGATGTGCAGGTCTCCTCTGTCACCTCCCCGGTGAGGGCTGACACAGCGCGTTCACCTGGGCCATGAATTTTAAATTTTAAATTTCAAAAATTTTTTAATTTCAAAAATTTTTAATTTCAAAAATTTTAAATTTTAAAGTTCAAGGAATTTTAAATTCCTTGAAATGGGTTCAGCTCAATTCTACCGGGGCATCACCCCCTCTTCTTCACCCAGTGCAAAGAAGTGAATGCAGCCCCTCACACATTTCACYAYCCCAGCTTTCCCTCAGGAGAGAGACCAGGCTGACATGGAAATTCTTCTGGCGTGTTCCAAGTAAAACCATGTTTGTATGGAAATCTGCCTTTCACTCTGAGCAAATGTTATGACAGCAGCACTGAGAAGAAGAGAGACTGGCTGGTGGAAATGGAATAAAAACCCTGTTAATTGCTTGGAGATGGTTCCATTTCACAGCCCGTGCATTCCAGCTTATCAGCTCCCCACCTGCTAGAACAGATGCTTGTTAAGAAATAGATATTGTCTTTAGAGGAGCCAACTGGTAGAGCTCCAGAGTGATAATAACCTTTGGTACAGAAGTTTTGGAGCAAATCAGGAGGGGAAAAAAGCCTCATTACTGCAGAGGAATTGCTTGGAGCCTGTCTGCTGGCTGATCCCTGCAGGCAGCTGCATTTGCTGACCTCCCTATGAAAACATATTGGCACTGATGATAAATCATCAGTGGCACTGATGATTTATCATCCAATATTGGATGCCACAGTTATTGATTGCAACCCTGGGCATGTTAAGATCCTTATCGAAATTGCCTTGGAAGGAAGGGATGTGTGGATGGCAGGCAGAGAAATGCTCTGCAGGCAGGGAATGGAGGGACCAGGATTTTCTCTGACAACTCTATGTGTTTATTTGGGCAGCACTTGTGTAAAAGCAGAGGGGGAAAAAAAGGAAAAAAAGGCAGCTCAGTATCACAAATCCCAGTGCATATTAATTCTGGCAGGGAATTAGTCAGTCCCATCTGGATAACTCATTTATCCAAAACAATGTGTACCTTCCCTGCCTGTGGGAGGGGGCTGGRGACTCTTTAAGGTCCCTTCCAACCCAAACTATTCTGTGATTCTGACCCCACTTTAATAAAACAGCCAAATGGCTTCGTGCCTCYACTCTCACACAGTCCCAGATCTCCCTCTTGGGGCTTTCTCCTCTCATTCCTGCTGCTCCCACTCCAACCTGACACAGATTCTTCTTTCCTTTCAACACGTGGCAGGAATTCCACTTGCAACAAAAATAAAGGAAACTTCCACTTAAGCAAAGTCTCATTGTACTTCATCCTGAGGTATCCTCAGGCCAAGTGGAGTTTTTTGGAGCTTCCTGTGGGTATTCTTGCAGTAACCATGGCTGCATCCCTGTCCYCCAGGTGGTTATGCTGAGGATTGCCTCCTCACCAGGGCACGATGCTATGGGCGCCTTGGGCAGATGAAAACTGCAATTTTTGATTTTAATGCTGTCCTGAAGGAGGATCCCAGGAATGTGCAAGCTCTGAGYGGCCGAGGGTTTGTTCACCTCGCTCTGAGGCAGCAGCAGGTACTGTCCATGTGGGGCTTTGCTGGTTTTTCTAACAATAGGAGTGTAAAGTATCATAGAGTTTGTTGTGGAATCGCTGGAATCAGGAATTTCTCACAGAATTTGGGCAGTGAAAGGCTCTGGCTTTGGCTGGGTGTATGAACAGCCCATCTGCCTTTACTGATTTTCTTTCCCAAGCCTAGGGAGAGGAGGGCTAAACCTTGGTCTCRATTTTCTATGATAACCCAAGGAGTTTAAAGCACTTTGCAAACACTCATTCAAACCTGTCTTTATGACCTSCTGTCAGCTTTGCAAATGGAAAAGTTGCAGCACAAGGACAAGGAAGAGCAAAGTTTTTCCATGGTTCAGCAGAGAACAGAAAGCAGCTGAAAGAACAAATGATCAATACTTCATTATTGCTTCCATTTCTTTCCTTGGTGTTGTTTTTTCCACAGGAGGCAGTGCAAGATCTGATCTCGGCACTGAAGGTGGAGGCTGGARCAGTGATCCCAGCAATCCTGTCCTTGAAGCCTGAAGCCCAAGGCTTGGTCACTGGGTGGCTCCTCCAGCATGGCAGGGCCACTCTCAGCGAGCTCATGGCCACCAAAGATGTCCCAGGAGAAGAAACCCTCGGGGACCTTCTCACGATGGCAAAAGCACTGACCAAAATCTGCAGGGCTGCACARCATCACGTCTTCTACACTGATGTTCTGATGGCAAATGGTGAGTCCCAGTCCTTCAGCACAGCTGGTCAGGCCTGGTGAGAGAGCAGAAAAATGGATAAAAGTGAATATTAAATGTCAAGGGTGTCGCTGGATGGTTGTGGATGGTGCTGGATGGTGCTGGATAATGGTGGATGGTGCTGGATAATGGTGGATGGTGCTGGACAATGCTGGATGGTGCTGGATGGTGCTTCTCAAGAGAAGTTTGAAAACATTTTGGGACAGGGTATTCTTGGGACTTTAACTGCTCAGAGATGTGTTAGAAAGTCTCTTTTCCCAGCCCAGCGGCCAAAGAAGGAGTCAGAGCTCTTCAGTTCTCATTCTCAAGGTTGTTTATTGTTTCTTTTCTATGAAATTCTTTCTCCTGACCTGCCAAGCTCCACTCAGCAGGTCAGACAGAGGCACACTGGCAGCCCTCAGGGTGGTGTTATCTTTTTATACTAAAAACTACATGTACAATATTTACAATTCCTTCCCAATACCTGTCACCTATGTTAGACAGTGAGCTTCTACTCTAAACCAATCCAAAAGTGCCACCATCACAGCAGAAGATGGAGGCCAAGAAGAAGAAGGAGAAAGGCTGGACACGCCCAGATTCCTCCATCTTGCCCCCTGAACCCCCATTCTAAAAACCCCAAAAATCTATTTTTCACCCCGTGACAAACTGATTATTATTCTACTTATACTTTCGTGGCTTGCAGATCCTCATGTAAGGTTGGTAACTTGCTCCATGGATCATATTCAAAACCACAGGCATCTTGGGCTCTGTGTCCCCTGGCAGGGGTCCTGGCAATCCAGGACAGCCAGAGGGATGCCCTGAATTCCAACAGGGTATGACATAATTAACATCTTTAGATGTGGACTGGCTGCCTGMCCCCTGCCTCGCTGTGGTTTCTCGGTACCTTTCTCCCCACGGGATGGATAATGGAGTTTGTGCTGGTGTTCCCCAACAGGAAGGCACCAAGAGGCCCTCAAGCACCTGCAGGAAGCCTTTGGCCACTGTCCTGCTGAGGACTTTGCCAGGGCTCGCTTGGCTGTGCTGCAGCTGCAGGGCAGGAACGTGGCAGGAGCAGCTGCCCCGCTCAGTGTCCTGGCCAGGAGAGATGAGAAGGACTTGGCCTTTCTCCTGAACTTTGTAGACACCAAGAAACAGCAGCATCTCGCTCAGGTACAGCCCTTTTGTTTTGATCCCACATCTGTGGATTCAGTGGGGAAAGAACTGGGAAGCAAAACTGGGATTTTGCAGGGGTTTCTCCCTGCCTTGAGAAGTGTGTGGGGAGAGTTTCAGCAGATGGACARGGCACAAATTGGCTTTTCCTCCAGCCAGGTCAGGGAGTTGGAGCCAAACTTCTTCCACTGCAGTGACCTTGATCAGTCTCTAATCATCCATCATTGCCACATCTGAGCACTTGGGATTCCTTCTTGGTCTCCCTGGCACAAGAGCTGGTGATGCCCACACTGAAATWCAGGGGGTGTGAGGGCAGCAGGTAGGGATTTAAGAGATCATTGCTAATTGTTGCMCTCTGGGGGATACATGGGGCCCATGGGTGGCTCCTGGTGAAGGGGGATTCATGTTTTGTTCATTTTCATGGTGAAAAGAGCTGAATATTTCAATTCAGTGAAATTAAATGCTTCTATCCTTCTTTCGTGCAACATTTAGGATTTCTAATATRTTCTCATTTTTACAAAATTAAGGGTTTTGAGGCTGGTTTTCTTAGCTAAAACTGACACAACAATGCCACAAAGCTCTGATCCCCCCCAAGTATTTATTATTCAGCATTTTTTGGTGTTTCTCCCCCAGAAAGTATCTCCAATAATAAGACAAGAGAAGGTCAGATTGATGGTGAAGAGTTTTAACACTCAGCCAAGCATCTGCAATTCTGATTACCCAGAAGCTCTGGGTTCTGAGAATCAGTTTGCTTCCTTTTATTCAATTTGTTGCTGGTGTGCACCCTGGTGAGAAGCTATATTGTTATGCTCTCTCCCAGGTTATAAAACAAACAACATGCTGATATCCTTAATGCAGCAAGAGGAGCCCTTGGAATGTATTTGAACAGAACAGCAGGAGGATATAAGTAAACAAGTATTAATTTACCAGTCCCCAGACATGACCCATTACAGAGAAAAGARCCCCTCTCTTCTAAATAATGTAAAAAGTTCAGTCTTAGGGGGAAGAGTTGGAAGATTTCAGAGGCAATTTGCAATCTTCCACTTGAGAAAGTTGATAAAGGAACAACTGAGACTGTGACTAGGGAGGCCCTAAGGAGGTGTCTGTAAATGAAGRTACATTTTACAGCTGAATTTCCCCTGCTGCCACATCACTCCTTCTGTGGGGGTCTCACAGCCCAGTCCATCCGTGCTGCTTCCCTTCTGAGGCAGCACAGGAGGAATGTTCTTTGCTGTCAGGAAGAAAAGAAAAATGAAAAGAAAAAATCAAACTTACATTTGTATCACTTATATTGCACTGACAAGTGAGAACCCACTGGTGCCACAGGTGAGTGAAGCCTTTAAAATGGGAGAGGAATTTATTTCTGTCTCTTTTTGGCAGCTGTGTCTGTAATAAAAACCCCTCACTGTGGCTTGTTTATCATGAGAGATTGAGACAAGAGGTGTGGCCAGGCTGATTTCAAAACTGGAGCCCAATACCAGGGTTGGGAGTTTAAAAAGAAAACATTGCTCACCTTCATCTCATGCTTTTAAATGTTTGAACTCAAGCACCTGGGGGGTTTTAGATGTATTTTGTGACCAGGGGATGAGTGTGTGCTCTGTGGGGTGTGGAAGGAATTGTTTCATCCACCTGCCCAGTGTCTCCAAGGATTTCCCAGCAGCACTTCCTTTTGCCTGTCAGGTTATTCTGGTTTGTGAAAGGAATACCTCAGTAAAAGCAAAGTTTTAAAAGCTTACAGACAGAATTAATGCTAAAATTCCCAATGATTACCTGACTTTGCCAGGGTTTCTATGCTGGGAGAGGGAGTTTGCTCTGTTCTGAATTTCCCAGGTAGGAGAAGAAGAGTTCAGAGTTCACACCCAGTCTCAGCACTCCAGCACAAAAGCATTTCTGCCACATTGTTTTTTTGAGAATTTGGAATTACAGGCATTTTAAAAACTTGTCATCATTATCCTGGAGCCAGGTCTGAAGACCTAAAAATAGTTCTCCATAAGCTGAATAGGAAAGGGTGGAGGAAGGAGAAAGCTCCTTGATGTACTCGTTCTTATTTCATGGAAAACAAAGCCATCAAATTCTCCCATTATTTATAGTGATAGGGGTCCCATGCTGAGAAATTTGTAAACAACTGGGAGAGCCCCATGGGAACAGGAATCTGAAAGATTTATTAAGCTGCAAAAGGTCAGAGGAAGGGAGTTTGCTTTGCTGCTCGTGCAGCTTCAGCCCTTGGCTTTCCTAAGTCAGGGGTAAATGCACGACTGATTCCCAACCCCTCACACAGATCCTCGGGGCTGCAGCTGCTGTGGAGATCCACATTCCTACAAAAAAAGTCTCCAAAACTACATGGTCTGTGCCAGAATTAGGTGAAGTTGCCATTCCACATGGCCTTCATGGCTTGTGCAGGTGGAGAAGGAAAGACTTGCTCCAAACTCTCCTGGAAACACCCAACCCTCTCCCAAAGCTCAGAGTTTATCRTTCCATCTGCTGGGATTTACTGCTCAGGGTCTGACCCTTGGCCATAAATTCCATGCCCAGTAAACTCCTCACTCTTTTTCTTTCTAAGGAATTAAGCCTTGGTCATGTCATAAGATTGGTCCCTAGGGACTGGAACCAAAAATGCCACAAAAGTATGTGTGTGTTCAGTTCTTTACACCCAGTGAGGTGAATAGATGGAAAAAAAAGGACACAGAGACCTAATCCAGGGATCCACTCATGGCCTTTTCCAGGTGGGACCTGAATTATTTCAGTCTGGAAGCCAAAATCAGAATTTTAGTGACAAGTTGGACTCCAGTTCCCCTGGAATGCACTCCAAGGATTTTCCTGCCCTTCCAGGTCACCTGCAATGAGGCTGAGGACAAAAATGCTTCTCCAAGGCCACGTTTAGGGAGCAGCTGAACTCAGCTGTGCCATCCCCTTGTGCCTTCCCTTCCCTTCTCTCCCTGAGCCTGGTTGTCATCTTGATCTCTGTTAGGAGACAATGTGCAAGCTGCTGGTTAATCCTTCCCTGTTACACCCCAAAAACAGCCCAGCTCAGGTCCCTCAAATCAGGCAGAGCCAAAAGAGAATCCAGAATCCAGCTGCCCAACCTTGCTCCATCTGCAAGGCTGAAAGGGAATCCTTGATTTTCAGATGGGGTTTTTCCTCCAAGTGTGGCTGGAAAGGCAGAATCTCATGCCTTGGTGTGGGGACTCTCAGGGAAATGTGAAGAAATGCAACATTGCAATATTGCTCAGTGAATAAAAGCAATATTGTGGTGCAATAACCCCAAATGCCCCAGGTTAGAGCACTGAAACCTCCAGCAGCAGATTCAGCATTCAGCACARCAACAACCATTGTGTTTCCTTCTGCCTCTGAGACAACAAATGCGCCTTGGAGGCTGAAAATGACAATTTAACTACACAAACAAGCTATCTTGAGGAACTGCACTGAGTTCCTTGGAACAATGTGATCCAGAACTCTGGAATTTCTAGGGAAAAAAAAAAAACCACCTTCTCTTGCCAAGCTGCTCCTCAGAGAGCTGCAATTCCACCTTGATCCCTTGTTAAATTCCTGCCACTGAGGGGACACTGAGGAGTTGTCTTAAAAACATTTCAAAAGACAAAGCAAATTTGCTGCTCTTTAAATGTACACAAGACATCTGAGATGGTTTTGGACAGGCTGCCTGAAAATTTATGGCCAGAATTGTTAAAGCCAGGGGTTGACACTATGTGGGGAGAAGTCCTATTGCTATTTCTCTGTGWGGAAGCTGAGAGACTCCTTAATAAATATGATTAGTTCATATTTATTTATCAAGAAAATATATTACATATATATGTATCAAGAAAAATAGCAATTGGCATATATTTCATATATTTTATATATTTATATATATAATATTTTGTTAGCAATATATATTATATAGAGATATATATTGCTATATATATATAAAAATAGCAAAATATATATATTATGTGCATTATAATGAAATRACTGGGGCAGAATTCCTCCTAAACCATGAGGAGAGGCTAAATCATTTCATGGCACTGCTCTCAGATGAGGTGCTGGGACTTGCCCTGCAGTATTGATCCCTTTCCTGCAGAACCTGCYCTCAGTCCTGGCAGACAGAAATCAATGCCAGCCTCAGTCAGCCAAAATAAAAGGGGCACACAAAGAAACTGGAGGGCCTGAGCTGGCTGTCAGGTGTGGCTACTAAAGCAGTGGCTGGGCTAAGCTGGATTTCTGCATCCACAAGCAGGAGTTACCCCTGAAATGAGGAGGATGGAAATATTTATCCTTTGCTTGACCCTCAGCTTGTTTGGCCCAGCTTTTGTAAGCCCTCAGCTGCTGATGGCAGCCTTGTTTATAACCTGAATATTCACTCTGCTGCAGCAGGTTAAAAGCTTTATTTATTACCAATAAAGGGGAATAATGAGAAATCCATTTGAGGYAAATACTTCTAATGGACTTTTCTTCATTGACCTCCATGAACCTAAAAATTATGTGGCTCTTTCAGCCTTCTCTATTTCTTGTTGTTGTTTTTCCCTTCAGATGAGGGCAGAGAGTTCAGATTGCACTCAAGATTAACAATTAGCAAAGCCACCAGTTGGCCTTTTTTTTTTTTCCTGCATCTTAGGTAAGCTCCAGTGGAGACAAAAATTTCATTTTTAGCTCTTGCATTTGTGGGACAGCACCTGGGGATGTTGGTCCAGTTTTTTGTTCATCATTCCTAAGGAATTTAAACAAATTCAGAAGAAATTCTGTACAGAAACAAAGGACCTCAGAAGCTCCTGAGATAACAGCAAGTTCCCAGTGAGCCAAGAGTTTTATATCTTGGTCATATCATAAGATTTGCTTTGGTCATATCATAAGATTGAATAGATGGAAAAAAGGGACACAGAGACCCAATCCAGGGATCYACTCATGRCCCTTYCCAGGTGGCACCTGAATTATTGCAGTCTGGAAGCCAAAATCAGAATTTTAATGACAAGTTGGACTCCAGTTCCCCTGGAATGCACTCCAAGGATTTTCCTGCCCTTCCAGGTCACCTGCAATGAGGCTGATGACAAAAATGCTTCTCCAAGGCCACGTGCAGGGAGCAGCTGAACTCTTATCTATATGCAAAAATCATTATTTCTCCAGCTAGATGCAATTCCAACATTTGATAAAACTAACATTTCTTAGTGCTGTGTGTATGACCAGTCCAGACTAGATTTCTTTTTCCCCCTAATTTTTCCCCTTTATGTCACTATAGGACACAAACAACACAAATGCACACACTGCTKCTCTCAAGGTGAAAAAAGGGAAGTTTATTTTTTGACTCTAACGTTTATAGTTTTCTAAAAGTGACAGTGGATTGGAGGGTGACAGTGCCACCTCTCCAATGACACTGAATAAACCAACAGTCTATCAAATTTCTTTTCTTCCATAAAAGAATGCAAAACAATAAGTTCTTTACAGAAAGCGTGTRAGAAAGTTCGTTACAAGAATGTAAACATCAGAAAGCTTAGAAAATCTTTAAAAATCAGGGCAACACCTTTACTAACTAACATGGATTCCTCTGTCCCCACAGGCAGCAGCCCAGGAAGGGAAGGTGCTGATGAAAGGCCATGACCACCAGCAGGCCCTGGGCTACCACAGCCTGGCTGTGCTGGCCAGCAGGGCCAACCCCAGGTACCTGAGGCACAGAGCTGCCTGCCTGATGCGCCTGAAAAAATATGAAAAAGCTCTGAAAGACATGGAAAAAGTGATCCAAGGGCATGGCTGTAACAGCCCGAAAACACAGGCTGGGGATCACTGCTGCCAGGGCTTCCTGCTGCTGGCCCTGGCTCAGGAGGAGGCAGCAGTGCAGCACTACATGCAAGCCCTGCAGCTGGATGAGCCCCTGGCCCTGGGCACCATCACYGAGTGCCCTGGCAGGGAATCTTTAACCAAAACTTTTCACAAAATTGCACAATATAACTTCGAAAAGCAGCGTTATGAAGAGGCCTGGAAAATCACAGACTATGGGCTTAAAATTGATAAAAGTTCTGAGCTCCAGAAGCTGAAAGCAAGACTCAAAAGAGAGGCATCGAGCTGTAGCATACATTGATTTCTCTGTTTGGGGATTTTCCAGTCTGATTGCTTTCTGGGAGGCTGCAAGAATGAAGGAAAGATGAGGAAGATAAGAAAGATGAGAAGCTGATGATAAATATGCAACAGACACTGAACATGGAGTAGAAAGTTTAAGGCAGCAAAACAAAACTGACCAAGAGAGCAATGAGGAAAAAAAGCAAATTTCAGCATTCAGGATTCCTTAAAATTATTGTGGATTATGTAAAGTCCCCATTGTGGAAAAAAAAGCCTTTTTTTCTGGTTAAACAACAAATTCTAACACAGGGGTYCCAGTCCTACTGAAGGAAAACATTCAAATCACTTGCAGCTCATGAATAATAATCATGTATTTCCTACCTAGCATTTGATGAGCTTTAACACTTACTGTTCAAYCAATTGGCTTTRTTTTTATGGGCCAGTCAAAAGGATCAGTCAAAAGTAACTCCTGTAAGGTGTTTGTGAAGACCCTGTCTGTTGGTCACTACTGGAAGGAAATTGATCCAAAATTTTTTTTTCCAGCTTGCAAATGGAGCCAACAGTTGTTTAAGGATATCATTTCATGCTTGGAAAGAAACTCTCCCACAGCATCTTGATGCCCATTATGGGGAAAAAGCCTCATCAGTGTCACTAGGATTAAAATTTAATTTGAAGGGGTGTGTTATACCCCTCTCCTGCCCCACTCTTGGATGAAGGATCTGCCCTGGTGGCAATGCAGTGGATTTGCCAGGATCAGCACCAATATCAGGGATGGGGCAGCACAAACCCCCAAAAAAACTGTTCTGCTGCTCCAGGAGACAGTGAAATAGCAGATAAACTGTTCTACTGCCCCAAAAACAATAAAATAATAGATAAACTGTTCTACTGCCCCAAGGGATACTTGTTTGTAATCCAGCTTGAAGCTGCAGTCATTAGTTAATCACAGCTTAAATATCTGTAGTTTATTCAGCTCTGAGCTCTGTACAGACACTACCAACTATTTCTTTGCTCTCCATRAATTTTGTTCCTTCAAAATGTTCTGCACCCTCRATAACTGTGTTGCACATCATCACCAGGTAATGAATGCTGAAAGAAAACTGWGAAATCATGGTTGAGAATGTTCCTGCACAAACAGCACCCTGCCAGGCTTGCCCCTCTGAAGTATTCAACATTCCTTCTAAGCATGTGAAAGGAAAATCAGATGTGAAAATATTTGCATCACAAACAGAGTTAGACAAGGGAAGTTTCCTGACCTCGTGCTCTGCAGTCCAGCAGGCAAAGARCAGCTTAGAAATGATGGCAAAGTGTTTGGAATTAAATATTCCACTAGAAGCTTTTCCTCAGAGTTCAGGCAGAGCTMAACTTTGAGCTTTTGTGATCTCAGAAGGTTTTATTTCCTTTCAAACCCCATCACTCCCATTAATATTTCCTATTTCACTTTGCTGTGTGCTCCCAGGTACTGAGGGAACCTAAACACAGGAACCAACTTCTGCAGCTGCTCTGGAAGCTGACACATCTCCAGGGAATTCTTCTTCCTGCCTTTGAGCCAGCTCATTGTCCTTCCCAGCTCCAGAGTGTGGTGGAAGTGTGGCTCTRGCCCAGAGCCATGCAAACCCAGGAATTTAATGAGCTTCTTGTGCCCAAGTGAGGACAGTCCCCTTGGCTTGCAGGGGCAGATGTTCCACTCTAATGACAGCTAATCTAAAAGCCATTTCTCTCACCATCGTGCCCCTGCAGAAGATTAACTGTTATCATTGTGCTGCTGCTGCATCCAGCAGTTTCCAATTTGCCAGGGCTCCGAGGAGCAGCTGGCACCAGAAATTGGATGTGGTACATGAAATGATCTCTGGCACTGGAGCCTGCCTGCCTTTGGAGCCTTGGCTGCTTCCCTGGGATTTCAGACACACTGATCYGAGCTGGGATCTGCTGCTTCACTCAGTGGCACCTTAAGAAATGCAGGTCATTATTTAGAATCCAAAGCTGTGGGATTCAGGAGAATCCTTCCCCTCTTGCTCCTGCTGTGCACTTCAGGAATGACTTTTCCATATCAGGAATGACTTTTCCATATCAGGAATGACTTTTCCAGAGGCTGCACCTGCCCACAGGTGTGTACAGACACCCCTGAGCACAGGAGCAGTGGTTTATTGGCTCCTAGAAGTTCCTGGAGGGCAGAAAACAAACACAGCTGATATTTCTGATATTGCTATTATTGCTGAGATTGCTGAGATTGCTGGTTGTAGCTCTCAGCAGCTGAGGATGTTTGAGGACAGGTCAGGAACAAATTTCCATCCTAGATGGGGGTCTGGAGAACATGAGCCAGTCCCAAAGATGTCAGCAGAGAGTGGAAACCACTCCTGATCACAGTGATGCTGTTTTTAGTGCCTCACTGATGAACCAGCAATTGAGAAAAGTGAGAAAACAGCTCCTGTCCTGGCCCTCTCTGAAGTCACAGCCTGGTGCCACTGACCCTYTGGGTCCCACACCTCAATACAGGTGTGGAACCTTCACCTCTAAGGCGTGCAACCAGATAATTTCCAATTCATTCACTTCCAAAGTCTACCTTGGGCACAACATGCATGGCCAAAACCTGAAAACCTTAGCAAGCCTCCCTTGTGTCCCTGAGAGCCACAGGGGACATGTTTTGTGCCAGAGCAGCTGTGGTTTAGGTGTGTCACCAGCCAACCTGATCATTTCTGTGTTTCTGTGTTCCCTACACAGCCCCAAAGAGTCAGGAGTTGCAGAGAATGAACGAGAATCAGAATTTCCCCCTGGACTCTAAAGGAAATTAAGAGCAGTAGCTCATAATCAGTTTGCACGCCTCATTCCTGAACTGCATCAGTAAATGAGAAAAYTGAGCTGTAAAGCCAGGGGGGGTTGTAGGAGGGAGCAGGAGGATGTTAATGATTCCATTCCACCCTGGTTTGCATTTTGTTATCCCCTCATTTSTGCTCTCATCTCCAGGTGGGTGCTGCCACACCAAAAACCTCCTTGGGGTAACCCAGAGTGAGGGCCCTGAAATCCCCACAGAGCCCCAGCCCCAGATCCAGATCAGTAGTGGATGAAATGGAAAACTGACAGGGATTAGCATTTCCCCACTTGAAATGACCACCTCAGAGAGCTTCTTGATTGCTTGGAAAGCTCAGATGTGCTGTTAGAAGAGATTCCAGCACTGGTAATGTGCTCCATCTGTTCTCTGCAAGTCACATTCAAATCTGAAATTATTGGGAACACCTCTGAGTGCCTGTCACGGTGTAGGGTTTGTTCTCTCACTGTAGATTTTAACAATGGCAACAATTATACCTTGCCATGTGCTAATTTTTGCAGCCTTGCCGAGAGGAATTTTTGCAGTGTTGTTTCTTTTCTTCTGGTGCATCATTTGGCCGTTCTTGATCAGCTTCCTGAAGTAAACAGGTAATTAATTAGCCATCTACAGAAATTGCCCTGTGTCCGCACCATTAATGTGCTTGGATGTTTTAATTGATTGCATTCTCAAATGGCTTGGATGGCTTAAATGCCAGCTAATGCAATCCAATTAAGACTCCTAATAAACCTGCCTGATGAACTGCAGGATAATCACACATCAAGCACAGACRTAGAGGAAAATGCCACGGAAGTGACAGTTCAGAATAGAACTTTGTGTCATTKGGAAAGATCCAAASCATTCTCAGCAGGGAAACTGGGAACATTCCCTCTGACTGGTGCTGGATTTGGGCCCCAGCACCTGATCCAACACAACTTTTAAGCACACATTTACAGCAGTTCCTATGCACAAAACCTTTCACACAGAGTCATGGTTGGAAGGGACACCAAAGGTCGTGTGAGCCAAGCCCAGTGGGAAAGGGGTCCTGATGAGATTATCCATCACCCTGCCCAGCCTGGGAAATCTTAGAAAATTCCASTGAGGGGAACCTTATCATGTCCCTGGGGAGGCTCTTCCAGGGATTGATTATTCTCACTGGCAAAAAAATAATTCTTTTCTCAAGATTAAATCAAGATTAAACTTTTCCCACTCCAACATCCTTTTGGCCCTCATCTCCCACATGAAAAGAACTCAATAATCACTTCGAGGGAGCACAAATGCAAAGGAGATTTCAGGTGATAYGAAGGGGGGAGGCTCTTAAAAATATTAWTCAAAGACAATTAGCTGAGGCAGCAGGAAGTGAAATAAACTCCTACTGGGATAGGATGTGAACTTCCAGCAGTGCCCCACAWGTAACTCACTTGAAGATGGTGCAGTGTCTTTGTGGCAGCTCTGGAGGTCTTTCCTCAGCCCAAACAGAGATTAGGGATTTAATGGAGCAATCTGTGTGAAATTCTCTGCTCTGTTCTGCCAGATGCCAGACAAGACATAATAGCTCCTCTGGCATCAATGTCTATTAATCTAATCTTGACTTTGATTCTCTGTGTGACTCYCTTTCATCTGTAAAATGGGGATAATTCTCTCTTTCAGATGCCTGTCAGTACTTCTTCACTCCGGGTACACGGTGCTTTGAAGATGACATTATTTGTACATTTTCTATTATTGTCAAAGAGCTGCACRTTGTCCCTGTCCCCTGTCCCTGTCCCCAGCCCCTGTCCCAAATCCCTGTCCCTTGGAAACAGAAATAATCTCCTTTCCATTTTTAAAAGCAGTACATTTAATGGAAAAGCTGAAACTTGCATGTGCTCTCTAACTGAAAATAATTTCAGGTAAAATATCTGAGATTTATTTTGTTTGGAATCTGTCTTCCTATATAGCAAAACAAGGCAAAAAATACCTTTATACCTTTCAAGTCATGTGCATTTAATTTTGAAATGCTTTTTTCATTAAGAATATAATTGCAATAYTGAAATAATTACAATAGTGAAATTGGGTGTGAAAATGARACACTGCATTCCAGAAGTCTTGAAAAACCTMTKGAGGAAAAAACCTCTGAAACTTGCATGTGCTCTGTAACTGAAAATAATTTAAGGTAAAATATCTGAGATTTATTTTGTTTRGAATCTGYCTTCCTATACAAAAAAACAAGGTAAAAAAATATACCTTTATACCTTTCTTGTTATGTGCATGTCATTTTGAAGTGGTTTTTTTTCATTAAGAATATAATTGCAATACTGAAATAATTACAATASTGAAATTGGGTGTGAAAATGAGACMCTGCATTCCAGAAGTCYTGAAAAACCTCTTGGGGAAMAAGKTAAAGCACCTCATGRAAAATGAGAACTTTCCTAAGAATTAATTACTGGAATAGAAGAGAATTCTCCAAATGCTGAGAAGCCAGGAAATCACCTTGTCCTCTTAAAGGCAGCCCTGCTACACAACTTAATTTCCAGTCTAGACATCCAACCAAGTGATCTCAGACATGCTGGAAGGGGTTAAATCCCTGAGAAGTCTCAGAGCATTTTTAATTCATTGGGCACCGGGAGCCACCTGAGCGTGAGCGAGGGGGAGAGAGGGAGATTTGGGCACAGCACTTTGCAAAGAGCATTCCTGGGGAGAGCCTCGCTGCTGGGAACATGAATCAACATTTCTTTCTGACCGCCAGGAAACACAAACAGCCCGGTTCCACCCCAGAAACTGCTCGAGGCACCTCTGCAGCTGMAAATCCTCCTCCACAAGAGCCAGGTAAGGCACCTTCACCTTTTTACCTGCTTGTCTCTGCAGTGAGTGCATCCAGAAACTCAGGGCACGAGCTGCTGGACCTTTCCTGCATCACAACACTGATATCTGATCATTTTTTAATTCTGGGGGTGCTCCAAGGATGCTCATCTCTAAAGGGAGAGCAAGAGAAGAGTTTTGAAACATCACCCAAACTTCGAGGTTTTCCCAATTCCAAACGGTTTGAGCTGTGCCTCTACCAGGACTTATTTCCACCCCACACAGCTGGCAGCCAACCTGCTCCAAGGAGATATTTCAATGCTGAGCTTTGTTTCTTTTCTGCTGGCTGACAGATGACAGGGKTCTGCTGGCTCTCAGAGACAAACCCATTATTTGTGAGCACAATGAGTTCTCCTCTGTGGGCAGCATCCCTGCCACAATAAATCACAGGCTACATCCAGCCATTGTCCTGGAGCCAGGCATCTGCTGATTCACCAGGGAGAGGCTGCTGGGTTGGGCTTTTTTTGGTTTAATGTCACCCTATAGCTTCAGATTTCCTTCTGGATTTAAGTGAAAAGTGAATCATAATTTAATTTTTTGGTTTAATGTCACCCTATAGCTTCAGATTTCCTTCTGGATTTAAGTGAAAAGTGTGTATCATAACCTCATTTGCTGGCGTTTTGACTGGAATAATGGACACTGTTTTGGTTCTCAAACTGACCATTTTATAAAATCTTGGTTCAGGTCAGTTTTCCTGTTTAGATTAATTTAYACACACAGAAGAAACACATCTTTGTATCTGTGTAAGCTGAACATTGMAACTCAGATGACACCAGGTAACAGCTCTCTTTCCAGACTCATGGTTCTTTATTGCACTAAAACCAAAAAGGTAAAAAATAAAAGAGATTTTAAGCAGTCTTGGAGGAGTTTTGGAGCTGCTCCTCACACAGAGGAGCTGATCATTTCTAACCTGCACTTCACACACTACAGGTGATTCCAAAGCTGGAATTGCACTCCCACTGACACAGAACTGCCTCAAATAATTTATTTTTTTTTTAATGCGTAGGCAAAGGATTCAAGGCAAACTACAAACCCTGACAGCCAGAGGGAAGAGAATTTCCCTCACATCTCAGAGAGATGTGGCTATAGAAATATATATATATTTATATAGATATCTATGAGGATGTACCAGATAGAGATGGAGACCTTGTTTCCATGGCAACAACTCTTAAGACAAATCCCACTAAAGATGCTGCCACGTCCTGCTTGGCTCAGATTGCTTTAGGACATGGAGTTGTTTTCCCATTTCACATTTGGTGGAGCTSTTTAATTCCTGCAGGAGAGCCCCAGAGCTCCAGCTGGGAAATCACTGCTCTACTGCACATCCACTCCCTGGATTTCTGGGAGCAGCAACCATGGGATCATCTGTTCAGGTGACCCAGAAAATTCAATCCCATCAATATTAACACTAAAAACTGTGCAAAAATTGGGCTGGCAACTAAAGTAGGCAATACATTCTCATATAATAATATCAGGTGCATATATATATAATTTTAGGCTATATATTCTCATGTATTCTTATAAGCACTAAGATTTTGAGTTTCACATCACTGGTGGCAAAGCAAACACAGAAAGAGGGGGAAAAAATACAATTTCTGATAATTTYTATCTTCAGAATCAATTCCTTCCCAAGGAGGTCAACTTGACATTGTGGCAACTATGACACAGCAACCAAACTTCTGAGCAAGGTAAAAATTTTCTTGAAGAGTCTCATCCCAGCTCAGTGTCCCAGGTATAGCTGTAATTATTCCAGATTCTCCAGGGGAAATATGAAGACAAAAATATTCAAGCGCTGTCTCCCAGACAGGTGAAGCACCAGCTCAAATATTTGCTGTCCAGGGCTGGAATCTCTGCCCTAAATTCCCCCCAGACTTGAGAATTTTTCCCAAGAGGAAAAGCACTGCATAAAACCCCAGAGCTGCTGCCTCTCTGTATTCAGGAGTTCTGTGCAGTTTGGGATGCCTTGTGCCTGAGGAAGCACCTCTGGAGGAAATATTCACATGTGGGGTCTCTGAGTTCCCACTAAACACACCCCACAAAGAGGCTTGGCTGCTCAAGGCCCATCCCTGCTGGATCCAAGGGTAAAATTCCCTGGTTTGAGGTTTTTTTCAAGCTCTAACCCTGCCACACTTCGAGCTCTTTACACTTCCAAGTCCCAGTAACAGGAGAACCTCCTCTGCAAAGTTCCAAAGTAAGCAAAAAGGGAAAAATCCTTTCARAGTGGCCCAACCCAAACAGCAAATGCCTCATTGCTTCATCTGGTTTGTGTCCACATTGCTTTGGGGAGAGAGGATGTTTTCCAAGAACTGAAAACCCCCAGAGTTCCTCAGTCTATGGAAGAAGAAACCCCCAGAGCAGCGTTCACCTTCCCAGGATTGCAAAGAGGGATTCAGCTTTTTAAAAAAAAGCTCTTTTGTAAAATGAAGGGCTGATAGATGGTGGTGTGGACCAGCAGATGAGATTTTCTGCAGGTGCTGATTAAATGATGAATAATTTAATTGAATGTGAGATTTAGGGGGAAAATAAAGAACAGAGCAAGCCCATTCCATTTCCCAGCATGGAGCTGCCTTTGCCACAGAGGCTGCAAGGTGAGACTGTCAGAAATCAAAGCAGCTCTGTCCCCTCTGAAGCACTGACCAGAACAGGGACCTTGCTGCACTGCCAGGATGATGGATTGCTCCATTCCAGTGGCCACTCCAAGCTGCTCAAGATAATCAAAATTAATKATTCTGCAAATAAGTCCTTTACAGTTGCTGGTGCTCCTCACACAGAAAATAAGGGGTTTTTTAAGTTTTGTTTGAGTTGGGTTGAGTTTTTATTTTTTTCACCTAGCACAGCAGAAGGAATAAAGCTCTTAGRTTCTTGGCATCTTGGTTCTCCACCTCCAAAATGGGCAGAATAATACCCTGCAGTGTCTTAGAGCCATGATGTAAGAATAAATACATTGCATCTATGAGAAAAACTACATTAAATCTATCAGAATAGCTATATTACGTCTACAAAAATAACTAGGTTAAATCTATGAGAACAAGTACATTAAATCTCTGAGAATAACCACATTAAATTTACAAAAAAATTACATTAAATCTACAAAATTAATGACATTAAATCTACAAAATTAACGACATTAAATCTACAACAAATGCCACATTAAATCTATGAGAAAAAAACACATTAAATCTACAAAAAGAATTATATTAAATATATGAGAATAACCACATTAAATCTACAAWATTAACYACATTAAATCTACAAAAAATAACTACATTAAATCTATGAGAAAAACTACATTAATCTATGAGAATAGCTACATAAAATCTACAAAATTAACTACATTAAATATGCAAAAAATGCCAATTAAATCTATGAGAATAGCCACATTAAATCTACAAAAATTGTCACATTAAGTCCTGTGAGGCACCTGCCTGTTGCAGTTTTATGGATGTCAACCAGGTAGATCCTACTCGGAGCMAGCTTAGTTGTAAAGTGAGAGTAAAACGCTCAACAAGAAGGAAGATTCCCATAAAGCAATCTTAGTTAGCTGCAGAAATTTCTGCAAACAGAAACAAGAGGTCACTTAAATCCTAATTAAATGGATTTGTCCTTAGCAGTGCTCTGTTTGCCACATGGACACCCCGGAGCTGCTGGAGCCCCTGAGCAATTCCCAGCCCTGGCTTCTCCCACTCCTCCTCAGCTGCTGGGATCAGAGCTGCTGCCTGCACACTTGCCAGGAGCCTGAGCTAGCCTGACTCTGAAAAAAAGGAAAGGGAAGTTCTCCCAGGGGTTTTGAGGCAGAATGGTGACCGGGAGAAGGAATTGGTGTTTATTGTTCCCCATTCTTGCAATACTGGGTGTCCATTGTCAGCAAAGGAATCCCTGCTCTGCCCCCAGCGCCTCCTCCTGAGCTCACACACAAAACTTGGAGTGCAGAGGCACAACCTGGCATTTCTGCGGTGTGAATTCTTGCAGTGAGAGGAAAACACCCCCAGCCMCAGCCCCAGCCYKCYCCTCCCTCCCYACGGGGTGAAACAAAACCCACGGGAAACCCACCCTGCCCTGCTTTTACTGCCTGTCCCAGCTGTTCCCAGCCACATTTCCATGCAGGAATTGTGTGCTCTGCCTGCACCCACCCATAAATSAGCCTGTTTGCTGATTTACACTTGATGAACACTTCTCCCTTCCTCTCACCCCAAAGCTGCCGGCACTCTGGGATACCGGAGTGCTCCAGCAGGTTCCCAACTCCCTGCAAGAGCTGCGGCCGAAAAACGGGGTGGCTCCAGGGGTAACAGGATCCGGGGTGATATTCAGGGATAACAGAATAACGGGGTGGCTCCAGGGGTAACAGGATCCGGGGTGATATTCAGGAATAGCAGAATAACGGGGTGGCTCCAGGGATAACATAATCCTGGGTGGATGCAAGGCCAACAGGATCCCGGGTGGCATTTAAGGGGTAACAGGATCCCAGGTGGCATTCCAAGGATAACAGGATCCTGGGCGGGATTCCAAGGATAACAGAACCCCGGGTAGAAATCCAGGGCTAACAGAACCCGGGTGGCATTCCAGGATAACACAATCCCGGGGTAGAAATCCAGGACTAACACAATACCGGGGTTCATTCCGGGCTAACAGAACCCCGGGGATAACAGAATTCCGGGCTAACAGAACCCGGGGATAACAGAATTCCGGGCTAACACAATCCCGGGTGGATCCCGGGCTAATAGAACCCGGGGATAACAGAATTCCGGGCTAACACAATCCCCGCGGCAGCTCGGGAGCCGCCGCCGCGGCTCGGAGCGCCTCCAGCCCATCCCACTCCCTCCTCCCCCGGAGCATCTCCCTGGAGCTGGGAAGGGCTCGGGGCTGAGCTCCGGAGCCTGAGCATGGCTCGGAGCAGCCGGGCAGCGCCGCAGCCTCCCGGAACCGCCCGCCGTGCCCGTCCCGTGCCCCCGGAGCCGCTCCGGGGCACCTGCGGGGGTCCCAGCCTGGATCCCTTGAATGGTGACAGAGGTGACAGAGTCCCAGCCTGGATTCCCTGAGAGGTGACAGAGCCTGCGAGGGTCCCAGCCCGCTGACAGAGCCCTGCGGAGCCGCCCAGCGCCGCGCAGGGATTATTCAGATTATTCAGGGAATACTTTGGGAGCGGGCAGTGAAAGCGGCTCTTTGCCCCCCTCCTCCCCTGCCTGCGAGAAAGGAGTTGCCCAACCTGGTCATGAGACTTTTGCAGACTTTCCCAAAGAGGCTCCTGAAGTTGTGACGCTGCCCCCAGAGCAGACGCGCAGGCACGGGAGATGGAGAATGAGCTTGGCAAATCTGTGGACAATCAAATGGACAAATACATGTAATAATTTGGAAGTTTTCTTGCTCTCTTTGTTTTTATCCCGCTTCCTTTTTTTTTTTTTTTTTTCCCTTCTCCCTATCCTGATGTAGCCGTGCTGTTAACCCTTTCCCCTCCCTGATTTAGAGTTACAATAATGGGGAAATCAGAAAGTCAAATGGATATTGTGGAAAAATCGACCAAATCTGGGAGGAAGCCCTGGAGCTTTGTGGCCATCGGGCTGGCTGTCCTGCTGCTCCTCATGACTTGTGCTGCCGTCGCCCTGGTGATCCTCTATGCCAGCAGCAGAGGTAAGAACCTGGCAATAATCTGAATAATCTTCCCTCTGCAAACAGCAGAAAAAGTCCTTTTTTTTTTTTTTTTCCCTCAGAGCTAAATGCAAACAAAAATACAGGGAGACCATGAGGTCACCTCTGTGGGGGACTGAGCTCTCTCTGCCTTGTGCACAGAGATTGTGTTGGCTTTCACTTAAATTTTGAATTATGCTCTGTGAGATTCTATGCTTTTATTTAATTCCGTGCAGTTTGTTGTTTTCAGAGCTGTTTTGACAAAGCTGATGTGCTGTTTTAGAGGGAAGGTGTGTGTCTGTGTGTGAGGACTGACATTTCCTCATTTTATCCAAGCACGAGCCAAGATTCATTATTGCCAAGGTTTTTAAAGCAACAGCTGCTTTAAAACGCTTCTAAAAACAACCTCCCTGAAGGGGAAATTGCTTATTACAATGTGAAAGCTTAAAAAAAAAAAAAAGGAGGAGGAAAAGGAGACTTTTTAAATATTCCATCAGGCAGTTGGATCTCTAAGTGTGATTTGCTTCAGTGACTTGAAYGCAAATATCTTGCCAGAAACCTGACACTGAGGCACGTTAGTTTGAAGTGTTTTGCCTAAATATTTTAGCTGCAGAGCACACTTGGTAAAASCAAAGTTTTCCCACTGGCACAGCAAGTGCAAAGTCCCACTTTAAAACCCTGTGRAGCATCAAATGCTCGGGAGCAGCTCTGCCTCGTGTTTGTCACTTCCATCAAAGCCTCTTGGACTGGGAGCTTCGTTAAAACACTGGAGAGTGGAATTAAAGTGGGAACAGCAAAACTGGAGCAAAGCACAGCAGCAAAACACAGTGACTCTGCCTCCCCTGCTGCAGGGAGCTGCACTTSCAGCACTTGTGAGTGAAACACTGCACAATCCTGAGCAATAATTCATGACMAAAGCCTTGTTATTGTTCTCTCTTTTTGCTATCAGCTACACCAGGCAAAATCTGAGTGTTTGGTATTCATAAAGTTCATCAGAAAGTTTATTCYRTTAGCTCAGGAGAGGAGAGGAAAGRAATTCCCCAGAGCCAGGTCCTGGAGGAGSAGTTTCTGTATCAAACATTGAGCTTGGCAGGGTTCTGCTGCCTGCATGCAGAAAGGATTTGAGAAATCTGCCCCACGTCCTTTGCTGGCTGCAGACAATGCAGAATTCAGGTATCAATAACATTTACCCAAGTGTGGGTCTCATCCAAATCCAGAGGCAGGGTCTGTGCTCACTMCATGTGTTTAAGGAAGGCTTATCTGTGAGAAAACAGGTCTAAAACCTAAATATTTTTTCTCAGGCTCATATCTACAATTAAACTTTCCCTGGAAATGTTGMCCAGAGTGCAGGGCTGGTGTTCTGCTGCCCTGTGCTCCTCACAGCCCACCAGCTGTGTCCAGGTGGGAAAGAATTCCAGGTGGGAAATGAAATTCCAGGTAGGAAATTAATTCCAGGTGGGAATCAGGAAGTTACAGGTGGGAAATGAATTCAAGGTGGGAAATGAGATTACAGGTGGGAAATGATATTACAGGTGGGAGATAAAATTCAGGTAGGAAATTAAATTCCAGGTGGAAAATGAGATTTCAGTGGGAAAGAGAGAAATTAAATTCCAGGTGGGAAAGGAAATTCAGGTGGGAAATAAATTCCAGTGGGAAGTGATATTCACTAGGTAGGAAATTGAAATTCCAGGTGGAAAGGAAAATTCAGGTGGGAAATGAAATTCCATGTGGGAAATGAAATTCCATGTGGGAATGAGATTACAGGTGGGAAATGATATTACAGGTGGGAGATGAAATTCAGTAGGAAATTAAATTCCAGGTGGAAAATGAGATTCAGGTGGGAAAGAAATTCCAGGTGGGAAAGGAAATTCCAGGTGGGAAATGAAATTCCAGGTGGGAAAGTGAATATCAGGTGGGAAGGAAAAATTCAGGTAGGAAATAAATTCCAGGTGGAAAACGACGATTATTACAGGTGGGAAAGAATTCCAGGTCGGAAAGGAAATTCCAGGCGGGAAATATAGATCCAGGTGGAAATGAAATTCCAGGTAGGAAATTAAATTAGGTGGGAACAGGAAAATTCCAGGTGGGAAAGAATTCCAGTGTAGGAAATGAGAATTTACTAAGGTGGGAAAGGAAATTCCAGTGGGGAAAGGAATTCAGGTAGGAAATTGGAATTCCAGGTGGGAATGAGCAGCAGGAGCTCCATCTCACAGAGCACTGCCCACATTCCTGCCTGGGTCAAGAGCTGAGGCAATGAGAGCTCTTCAGACTCCCCTGCAGCAGAAATATCTTTTTTTTTTTGTCTTGAAAAGTTTGTCCCAGTGCCCCCTTAGCTCTGTTTTGCTGTCACACTTCAGCCCATTCCAATGCTCAAATCCTTTTCATGGGAAAAGCACCTGTGGCTGCAAATCTGTCACACAGAAATCCCAGAGAACAGGGAAAAAAACCCACAAACAGGAAAAAAACAAAACAGGAAAAAAACACACAAAACAGGAAAAAAAAACCACAAAACAGGAAAAAAACCACAAAACAGGAAAAAAACCCCACAAAACAGGAAAAAAACCCACAAAACAGGAAAAAAAAACCACAAAACAGAAAAAACCCACAAAACAGAAAAAAAACAGCACAAAACAGGAAAAAACCCAATGTGGCTGAGCACCCTTCATGTGATACAACCACCAGTGTTATCCTGGAATCTCCTATTGCTAATTCCACTGAAATGTTAATATTGGAATGTGCATGGACACTGGGTTGCTCACTAAGAGCAGATCCAGATTTGTCACTTCACCTGATGCACCCTTGGTCAGAATGACACACTACCAGGCTTCTAAAATATAATTTTGATTTGTTGTAATTAGGAATTAAATTAGAAAAATTAAGGCACTGCCTGTCCTGCTTGCATTCACTTTTATTTTTTTTTAATTTCTAAAGACATGTTTAGGCTTTGTGCTTCAGGGAGAATATTGTTCTGCTTGTGTACGTCTTGCAGAAGAGCACTGTGGTGCTGAAAAGGCCTGTGGGCACAGCAATAATTCCTGGAGTTCTGTTAATGCTGACGGGATTTTTATCTCTATCCCAGCCAACAAAAACACTCAAGCTCTCACAGCAGTGGCAGTTACAGACGGTCTGGACAACAATTTGGGGATTTTTGACATCCCAAATATAGGTCAAAAAGACCCAAAAAAACTGTCATCTGAAGGTGTTTCTGGTGTTCTGCTGAAAATTGGGCTATTGAAAAATTAATTATAGAAAATTAATTCAGAATAAATAGAGAAATACCTTGTGTTTCTACTAAATACTTGACTATTGTTTCTAGAAAATTAATTCTGATAAATAAATAGAGAAAGACCTGTGTTTCTGCTGAAAATTGGGCTGTTGTTCTAGAAAAGTAATTGAGATAAATATGGAAAATACCTGTGGTTCTGCTGAAGAACTTGGCTATTTCTAGAAAATTAATTCAGATAAATAAATAGAGAAATACCTGTTTTGCTGAAAGA